>RJWM01004897.1:0-96864 GCA_004363535.1 Dasyprocta punctata | reverse complement strand
GCATTTCCCTTTGCATCTGTTTCATGCATTCTGTTTGTGTCTTATATTGTTCATTCAAGGTTTCGATCATTTTCTTAAGTTCTTCTATGTTTTTATCTTGCTCTTCTTTAGATACACACAACATTTCTTTAATAATGATTCTCATTTCATTTTTTAGCTGAGAGAATATTTCTGATTTGATTTTCTCTATAGCTTCATCCAGCTGTTTCTTTAATGCATTTTCTATCATTTCGGAAAGTCCATTTGTGTGACTCCCACTGTCTTCCATTTCAGTATCTCTTGGGTTTGTTCTTTGTGGGCTGGGGGACTGAGACTGCCTCTTGGTCTTTCGTTTTGTCATTTTCTTCTGGAATCCATGTACCTCTGTGTCCTGCGCGGCTGACCGGCGTTCCCCTGAGGTTTGCGCTGACTCTTGCGGCGAGCAGGATCGCAGGACCCGGTAGGCTGGGTCCTGTGCGCAGCAAGGAAGGGCGGCCTCCCGGGGCGTGTAGGTGGAGTCTCCTCCTTTACTGGGTGGGGGCCAAGGCCTCCCGGTCCCAGGGAGCTGTGCTGGGCACCGCGCGTGACGCGGACCCGACCCTGGTTCTGTACGCAAGCTCGGCCCAACAGCTATGCCTGCAGGGCAGGCCCGGGCAGGTCCCAGGCCTACAGTGCTGGGAGCAACCCTGCTGGGCGGCGCGGTCTGCACAGGAGCTGTGGGATGGCAGACGCTCGAGCGGAGCCGCGTGGCTGAAGAATGGAGCTGCCGTGCGCTCTGCACTCTGGTGGGGGGGGGCCCAAGCTCTCCAGTTCCCTGCAGCTATGTTGCTCAGTTCCCCGGTGAGCAGCTCTGGGTTCCTGGGCTGATTTGGGCTGGGCTGTGTACCTCTGTGTCCTGCGCGGCTGGCCGGCGTTTCCCTGAGGTTCACGGCGTGCAGGATCGCGGGACGCAGTGGGCTGTGTCCCGTGCACAGCAAGGAAGGGCGGCCTCCCGGGGTGTGCAGGTGGAATCTCCTCCTTTACTGGGTGGGGGCCAAGGCCTCCCGGTCCCAGGGAGCTGTGCTGGGCACCGCGCGGGACGCGGACCCGACCCTGGTTCTGTCCGCAAGCTCGGCCCAACAGCTATGCCTGCGGGGCAGGCCCGGGAAGGTCCCAGGCCTACAGTGCCGGGAGCAACCCTGCTGGGCAGCGCGGTCTGCCGAAATTTTCTATTCTTGAAAGAGGCTTTTATGGATCTTGCTTTTATGCTAACAGTCTTAGATCTAATTCCTACGTTCATTCAGTTTTAATCACTCATTACTTTGCAAACCCAACCCTGCAATTAAAAGACCCTTCATACAACATATAGTCAAGATTATCTAAGTATTTTTCTGAAGGAGGAGTTTCAGATTATATAGTCAAAAATCTTGCTGATATTACAGTAAACTGACTGACTACTAACTCTAATTTGAGCCCCAACCTCTCCAAGCCTGATTTGATAACTTCAAAAAATTGACCCAAAGCAACTGAACATCAATCAAACTTCTCGTTTTCCTCTCAAAATAAAATTTTTTAATGACATCACTGCCCTCCCACACACAAATTCAAATCCTCAATTTCAGTGCATGTGTATGTTAAGTATGGTGTCAAAGAACAAGGGGGAAATAGCAATATCGTTGAGTCTTTGTCTGTTTCCTCCAAAGCCAATAAATTACTACTTTGTGCTAATTAGCCTCTGAAATACTTACTCTCACTGCCGATTCCAGCCCCAATGCTAACTATGCCAGCGCCTTGCCACCAGCTTGAATAAACAGCCACCACCCTATGGAGTGTCTGCCCTTCTCCCATCTCACACCATACTGTCAGTTTAACCCTAACCCAACCTCCCCATGGTACAGTTTAAATTCCAGCATTTTCCAACCCAAGTTGTTAAGTATCTACATGGTTTGTGAAATAAAACTCAAACTCTAACTGGAATTTAAACCCCTCTGTTATTTGATCCTCACCTATATCCTGTGTCTGATTTCTTAACCCTGCTCTCCTAGGGCAGCTGCACCACACGAGATAGATTCCCACATCCACCTTGGCCTTGGGGAGGAGCACAGAAGATGCAGGGTGCAGTGGAAGTGCACATTCAGATTCCCCCCTCGTCAGGGACACAAAGTTTGCATAAGATCATTTTCCATCTAAGCCTCATCTGGACAGATTGTGAAGAGCATACACAATTTGCAGATGGACTGAAAATAGGATGTAAGAGAAAGCAAGAATTCAAAGATGACTGCAGGATTATAGACTGAGCATCAAGGACAGAGTCCCCACCAAGTGACAGGAGGACTGTAGGACAGCATGAGGGACAGATAATTCTTTCTGTCTTTGTCTTTCTGTTTTTCTTTTTTTTTTCTTTTTTTTTTTTTTGATATGGAGATTGAACCCGGGGCCTCCACACTTTTTTTATTCCTAGCACTTTTTTATTTTTCATTTGAGACAGAATCTCAACGAATCACTAAATTACAGTGCACCTGCCTCACCCTCCCAGAGTGCCAGGATTATAAGCATGTGACACCAAGCCCAGGTAACAGTTCAGCTTTGAATGTGGGTGCCTGGGGTGTCTACTGATGTGCATCCTCAGGACCTAGCCTCCACCCCCTCTGTTGACAACTGTCACCAAAATCACTCTTCCTTGGGCACTGCTTTCCACCTTAGGCTGTGATTATTGGTCTTTTCTCCTTTTAGACCACCATCTGCTACTGAGAGAATTCATGTCTGTCCCCCTCCCCAACCTTTAGAAGACTATCTTATACACCAATGCCCAGAAGTACTTTTGGAAGAAAAGGGGAACTATTCATTTTCTTTACTTCGTGGACATCCATAAAAGTCTTTAAACCAGTGAAAAATGTCATGCTCACGAGTTTCTGTCACCCAAACAGAGTTGCCTCCTACAGCCAGCTCCTATGAGGTCCCTCACCAGGAAGCTCTTCTGATGCTGCTCAGCTTCTGGCCTCATCACCTGTAAGAATCTGTGATTCTAGACCATGATAGGGAAGCAGCCTATTTCTACCCAGCGTATTTCTACATCTGGTTGCTTTTCTATTATATAATGGAGCTAACATACTTACTAAGCAATTAAAGGTAAGAAAATGAATTGTAAAATTCATATATGTAAATATACATACATATATATAATTGCCTATCAAGACCTACCTGTAATATGTGTGTGTGTGTGCACGCGCGTGTGTTATTTAAGGTTATTTAAGAATCTACAGTTATTTAAGGTTTTTCTTCCTAGTACCATATGTGATAGTCCTAAGAAAATGAATAGACACCCATACAAAAACTCTTAAATCTGTCATCTCACTATAACTGCTTCATATGTGCATATTTGCACAAAAGTAGTTCATTAATTAGAAATCAGACATGCCTTTTAACAGCTCCTGTGCATCTGTTGCATCACCTGGATATTCTCAAAAAAAACAGAAAAAGACTTTTAAGAAGGTGAGGGGTAATGATCACTGGATCAAGCACCTAATGGCCATGGCAGGTTAGGTGGGGAGGACAGAATCTTCCATGATGCATCTGACTCCAGGTCTGAACAGAGCATTCCTGGCTCCTCTCAGACTTAGAAGTCTTGTTTGCCTGCTTTCCTAAGTGATTTCTTGATTACTAAAGTTTTCTGGAATAAAGAAAGGTGAACCAGAGTTCTGCTTTAAATTGTGGCTCACTTTTTAGTGCCCTGGGGAGAATCGAAAAATTCACTTGTCTCTGAGCCCCGCCCCAACCCACTGACTCAGGATCTCCAAGGAGGAGCCAGACTCAGTCTTCAGCCAGCTTTTTAATGAGCTGAAAGCCTTTCTACAGAGTGCTCAGCTGAGGCTTCTTGTCAAAGAAGCCTATATTTGAACCTCAGCTCTGCCACCTAATAGCAACGTGACTTAGAATGACAACCGAACTATCAGTTTCTTCATCTGCACAAGGAGCTAATACCCACCAGGGCTGTCCTGAAGATTAGAAGTCATGAACATGAAGAGCCTAATATTGCCCCCAGCCATCCTTGTCCAATATTGGTAGCTCCAGATAAAGATTTTTATGATGGCTTAAATTATTGATCATCTGCAAATCTATTTTTATAACAGAGCCCCTCATGATTGGCTGCTGCCCGCCTCTTGAGTTCATTTCCTGTGTCCCTCTCTCCCACACCCAACCAACCTGGTTGCCTCCTTTCCTCAAATTCAACAGAATTGTTTCCACCTGGGATCAGCAACAGCTCCCCACTCTCTCTGCTGGCTTCTTCTGGCTGTCTTGCATTTGTCCTTCATGAATCCCCCAGACAAGGCCACATCCTAGCACACTTACCTGCCAACTATAACAGCCTGCCCTGTTGTGGACAGCCAGTGACTCTCCTGGTTCTTCTTCTGATGACTTGGTACTTTTGTTGCACTGCCTTGATCCTATATTGTTGGCTTTTCCCCACTGGCTATGATCCCTTGTCTATACAACTCTCTGCTCTCCATCTAGCACTTAAGACAGAAGTAGAAATAGGTACTTCACAAGCTTTGCTGACTACACATGCATCCTTGAAAATCAAGTACCATCCAACACATACATAAAGTCAACGTTTAGAATCACCCCTCAAATTCTGATTATAAAGCAAAAATCCATATTAGAACCACAAGCATAGAGAATCTCTCCATAAATAAAGAAGAAACCAGCTATGTTTAGCAGCTCAGCCAATTCCTTTGTGGGAACACAGTTCCACAGTATGGAGGAGGGTTTGGGAAAGAAAAACCTCTTCCTATATCATTTTTTTCTTTTTAGCTTCCTCATTACATCTTTCTCCTCAGCACCACATTTTTGTAAACTTGAGCAAGGGCCCCAAAGTGACTGACATCAGTGCCTCTGCGAAATTGATTGTAGTCCCTCACTAGGGAAAAGACACAGTGTGACCAGGATGGAAGAATAAACCTGAGGAGGATCCAGGAGACCCTGTGATCCCCTTGCCCATCAAGACCTATTTGTAACCTTCCCCAGGTGACCTAGGAAGGCATCTTTCTCAAGCCCACAGTTGCATTCATTAAACAACAGCTAATGAGGAAGTAAGCAAGTTGTTTACAGAGAGCTGGAAGCCCTCCCTGGAAAGGGAAGTTCCACAACACACACTAAGAAACAGGTAAACCTGCACTCCAGACTGTGCTTCTGGGGCCTAGTGTCCTTGGAAAAAAATTCTCCCCTTGTTTTTTTTTTTTTTTAGTTGTATTTGTACACTTCGAGTAAATCAGATACAAGATACACAATAAAACTCTTACAGCCAATTTCAAGAAATCACATTCTCAGGGGAGCACCTGGCATCTTGGGAGCACAGGGAGAAAGGGCTGTGGTGGCAGACTGGTCTCTAAGTTCTCTGAGAACTCCTTAGACCTGAAACTTGTGTTGTACATTAGCAACTGTATAATCTGGTTTGGTGGGGCTCATACACAACTTTTCTTTTTAGTTAACTTATTGTAAATTTAATTCTTTAGTTGCTATTTTTCTTAGGATAGAAATTCTTCAAAATTTTGTACATGAATCCCTTTTCTAATTTGTTTTGGCTTTCTGGAAAGACTTCCTGTCTTTTCAACACATTGTTTACCTATTATTTTTCTTTTGTGTTGTTTCTTTTATGTTTTTCCCTGGTATATAAACTTTTTTGTCTCTTTATTGGCTTTTGCTAGTGTCTGGCTTTAAAGTACTTCTAGGACTTTTAAATGCATAAACTTGAAAATTGCATAAGAATTTGGTTCTTAATTACCCATTCACAGCAGGTGAATTTGGACCCTTTCAGAGGGCCATGTACATCCTAGGCTTCTTTCGAATGAGTCTTACATGTAGTTCTGTTTCTAACAATGGAGAAAAAGAATCATGAATTTAAATGCCACCATGGAAGACTGTCACTTTTCAGATAGGTACTTGTAGATCCCTAATTGGAAAAGAAATGCCAGGAAAAAAAAAAGAGTAAGTTTATGTGGATCCCTAGCCTTAATGTATTTAGCTGGTCCTAAATTGTATAGCTGACTCTAATGCATAAAAAAAGTATAAAAGCAAACAGAGAAGCCAATCTCTGCCAAATAAACCACAACCCACAGGAAAGTTTCATAGAGGAAAATTCCCAACTCTGAACCACTGAAGAGCTACTATGAAAGATTCTGTACTGCCTTGGTATGCAAACAAGTGAACAATTTTTAATTCCTTCCAGTGGCATACCAAGAAGGAAAGTACAGCTCTTCCATCACTGGGACACATTACCCAATACTCACAACTTCAAGGAGAGGTTTCTTCTGGCTCATGGTTTCAGAGGTTTCAGTCTATGGTTAGCTGGTTTCGAGGAAATTTCTAACAGAAGGGTGTGATGGAGCACAGCTTCTCACTTCATGGATCTGGGAAGCAGCGAACAGGTGAAGAGCCCCAGAGAGAGTTTTGCCTTCCAAAGGCACATCCCCAGAAACCCACATTCTCCTACTGGGCTCTGTCTCCTAACAGCACATTTAACTATGACTATCTATGAATTAATTCACTGATGAATATAGTGCACCACAATCCAGTCATCTCTCTCAGTGCCACAATTAGATACATCAACATGATTCATTACCATTTCATCAATAATTATATCATTATTTTTATTACTCCAACTCAAAATCTCAACCCACAAATTTTACCAAAGTCCTAAAAGCCAAATACTGAAAATAGAAACACAAAAAACTCCATGAGAAAAAAAATGAACCATTCAAATTGACAATTAAAGTTAACTGGCATAATCACCATCTAGAACTAACCAAGCCTTTCTACAGATGGCCACTGAGCAGTATCGCTGTGACCCAGCATGGGTAGATCAGACCTCTTCAGTGGCCAGCCATCCTCCAGTATCTCACTGGACATTCTATAGGAACAATGCTTTCTTCCTACCTAGCAAGGGCAGCTGCCATTAGTGCTCAGTGACTCACTGAATGAAAACTGCCCAGTGGTAGAGCTCTATAGCTGTGTTTCCAACCAGCCAACACTGACCTACTGAGCCAGCATGAAAAATAAAGAAACAAACCAAAAGTGTGTGCTTACCTCTGCAAATACGCTCACCTTATTCTCAAAAGCATTCTCTTTTCGCGATGGTGCAACCTTTATAGCCCCTGCAGACACCCCACAATCCTGCTAGATGGAAAGGCCCCTGGAGGTCTCCTCTGGCTGAAATCACATCAGAGTCAATTTTCTCTTGAGCAACAATGCCAGCATGTCAAACTTCATGGCTCACTGTATCAAATCCTATTTCCCCAAGTAAAATACCCTCTACTTGCATTTTCCAGAGTTAACAAAAACTGATATATTTAGGCTACAAGGACAACTCATGAAATATTTTATAAAAGCATATAATTATGGCAAAACGAAACTATGGTTACAGAAACTAAGCTGGATGGTTGAAACTACCGATCAAGTAGTCTTCCTGGAGAATTTCTTACAGGATAATATAATAAGGAAGGCTTCTAAAATGCAAGATGAAACATTATGTCAAGGCAAAAGATTTTTTGTTTTCAATATTTTATTTTGATATTGTTAGAATCATTTAACTGGTAATGGTCTGTGTTCAAATAAAGCATATTATTCATTTAATTCAGTTCAGCCCCTCTAACAACTGTGAAGAACCTACTCTGTCTCAGGTTCTGGGATGAGTAGCTAAGATCCACTCTTGGATCTTCACCGTACACAGAGGCCTTGGGTACTGGCTTGATTTTGCACAGAAGACAGAGGCTCTGAGAGGCTAACAATGTGCTCAAGCCACATAGCCACTCTGAGGACCACAGGGGTCACCTGAGGTCTCTCAAAGCCTGTGTTTCCTATGCTCCTAACCATGATGAAATTAGACTTCACCCTTCTTCTCAAGAACTTACAAAGGTCATCGAGAAAGGGTCATATAGCTTATTTTTAGTTAAACAGAGAAATTAACTATCGTAAGTTCAATGATAAGACACATATGAAGTAGTAGAAAAGCAGAAATGATGGATAAATCAACATGCTTTAAAAAGTCATCTAATGATCACAAAAAGAAACATTTGATCATATTCCTAGGAAAGATTCTATTTTTCATCTTTCTTACTGGTTGTTGTAGTCTGTTCAGGATTCTATAACCAAATACCAGAATCTGAGCAGCTTATGAACCATCATTTCTTCCACCACCATTTCTGGGGGCTGGAAATCCGAGATCAAGGCCTGGCAGATTTAGCATCTGGTGAGGGCGTGTTTTCCCCCAGACAACTATCGCCTTGCTTCGGTCTCACAGGGTTGAAAAGAACAGGGTCTGTGCTAGGCCTGAGTCATAAGAAGACTTCACCTTCACGATCTAATCACCCCCCAAAGAGCCCTCTTCCTGATGCCATCACCTTGGGGGATAAATTAATTTTGAAGGAACATTTCCATTCAGACATAGAATTATTTCTATTTCTTTTTTATTTTTCTTTGCTTTGTGTATAAGAAGGGACAGAAACATACCCTACCCGGAAATTTGGAGGATGCCACCTGAAAGTCATTCGCAAGCAGCCTGAGCTCCCTCCAATCCACAAATCCATCAGAGGATTTTAAGTGCCATTTAAATGCATATCATTCATGAGTGGGAGAGAAGCACCATAATGAAGCATTCACAGAACCTCCCCTGTAAATGCATCAAATTATCCAGCTGCACAAAACTCGAGAATGTTTAAGCTCCATTTAAAAAAATATTGTAATGGAAGTTCAAAGTTTGTTTTGAGATGACATTAAACTTCTTATCAGCAAACTATTAATAATGCTATTTCTTACTTTTTAAAAACTCCTTCTAAGGCCGGGCATGGTGGCTCATGCCTGTAATCCCAGCACTCAGGAGGCTGAGGCAGGAGAATCACTACAAGTTTGAGGCCAGCCTGGGCTACAGAGTAAGTTTCAGGCCAGCCTGAACTGCATAGTGAAATCCTGTCCCAAAGAGACAATAAAATAAAATAAAACAAAATAAAATAAAATAAAAACTCCTTCTAGTATGGCTTTCAAAGCAACCAATTGGTAATAAAGCCTGATGGGGCTTGTCACAATTATATAACGGCTACAGATATGTAACATATAATTTAGTAACTTCTTTTATTCTAGAATATAATAAAAGTAAGATTTAAATGTATAACAATAAATCTGATAGGTAGAGCAACACCAGAGCAAGTAAGTTTCATGGTCTTTTTTAGTCATAAAAAGACCATGGCACTAGTAAGTCATGAAAGGAGAAAAGAAAGAAGGAGAATGAAGAGCAGATGTAGAGAAGGAGAGGAGAAAGAGGCAGAAAAGGTAGAAAAGAAGAAGAAAAAGGAGAAGGAGGAGCAGGAAGAGGAATGAGGAAGAGAAGAGGGAGAAGGCCCATTTTTGGTACTGCAGGAAAGGTGCAAAAACAAACTAGGAAGAACAGCAATCACCATTTGCCCACTGTCTGATTCAGACTCGGGACACAGGTACATTTTCCACCTTTGCACATGCACTTGAATAGTTCTGTATTTGTGGCTCACTTAGTCTCTCAGTTTACACTATTAGACAACTAATTCTGTCTCTTCATATTCCTTCACTAATGAAGGCTCATTTTTACTCCACTCCATCTCCATTTGAGACCTACTTTATCCTTTTTTCTTTCATTTTCTTCAAAATCATCAGACTCCCTTTGGCCAAGTGTACCTCTTTCCTCTAAGCAATCTGGTTTATTTTTCTCTCAGACTTTTTGTGATCAAGGCTTGGAGCCAAAATGTTGCATCTAATGTACAAGGTGATATTTTCACTGGCTTATACTGATACACTGCAAATTGATGCAGCTCAAAAATTGCTCCAGTGTAGCCAAGAAGATGCTACCCAGGGAAGAAAGGTAAGAGCTAGAGAAGGTAGACAAACAGAAATGTTCTGTTATTGCTAATGTTTCCACTGATTCTTGATTTCTATCTAGCTTTTTCTTAACATGCTAAGATTATACAGATAATATAGAAAATCATAAGGTGCAGAAAAGAATGTTGCTTATGTTAGAAGGAGTATCTCCCAGTTATGCTTTGATTCAATTAAAATTTGGAAATGTTTCAGTGAGTCTAAGATGTCAGTAATCTCCCTATTAACCATCAGGTCTTTGATTTGTAACCTAATTCAGATCTAAATCAAGAAGCCAAAATATCTCAACATAAGTCAGCATGCTTATTAATGCTTACTATAGCATGCATATGGACAAGTTGAAGAGAAGATAGAAATTACCTGTTTCTGAAGTGAGTCTGGGAGAGTTTTGGTATTTGTTGCCTTGTAAATCAGAGTAAGTGTCACAGTGGGAACTTTTTTTCCTTGACAGACATGCCAGTTGTCTTAGTTATTTTTCATTTGCTGCTGAGACAAAATACCTGACGCCCAAAATTAGGGAAGGAAAGGTTTATTTCTTACAGTTCTCGGGAGTTTCCCTCCATACTCACCTGGCTCCAAGGCAGCATGGCATGGCGAGGCAGCCATTCATGGCAGCTACAAACAGCAAGGTGCACCAGAAAGAGAGGGAAGACATGGGTTCCTCCCACCCTTACCCTGTATGTAGGCTCCAGCCCTGGGCAGGTGCAACACTCACATCACCAGTCCCAGCACTAGACAACAAACCGATTACAAACACCAGACTCAGCCCCATCCAAATTAGATGAGACCCTAGATGCACACAGGACAAACCAATACACCAATGAATGTGTCAGTACAGGACAGAATGACAGTACAATCCTGGCCTGGAATGAAGGACAGAAGACTGTGAGAACACATAAGTTGTGTTCAGGAATAAAATAGTTCCTGCTCCTCAACAAATCTGCCAAAGAGAGAGCCCAGTTCCTGTTCTGGGTGGTTCTGAGGAGAAAAATATCTAAAACTTCCAAATCATTGGCTGCTGTTGATCTGTCCATAGATGCAATGCTACCAATCTTCCTTTGGGTTGTAGCACTATACTTCAGACATATATTGAAAAATCATGTTCAAATATCCTGTTGACCTAATCTTATGAAGTGAAGCTCACAGGCAGCTCATGAGAGGTATGGCTGTGTACCTGGAAAAGTTGCTATTGTCAGAGTTTACAAGGCAAAAGATTTAATACAAGACACATAATTTATAGGATCATTTTATAATATTCACCCAAAGAGTCAAATACAAAAGAGTGTGGGAGATCTGTTCACACACTAGAGACCCAAGGAATCCAGCTGAGGGCCTGAATTCAAAGGCATTGCCCTACACAAGTCCAATTGAAGATCCATAGCCCATGGCAATGTCCTCCATAAGTCCAAATGGAGGCCTGGAGCCCATGGCAATATCTCATGAAAGTCTGTATCAAGAATCTACACTGGGAAGGCCCAAAGCTCAGTGGTGAAAGCTAGAAAGTCTGCACTATGGGATGAAGGATCTGTGCTAGTAGGCTGGTGGATCTGCACTGGAACCAGGAAGCAACACTCAAGGCAAGAACCAGAGCTCCCCTGAAAAGAACTGTAGTCATCCTCAGTAACAGCGAGGACCTAAGCTCCTCCAATGAGAGAACAGTTCAGTTCATATCAAGAAAATCAGCATGGAGGTAGGGCAAGATGGTGGAATGGTAAACAGCAGGGTAAGCGGCCTCCCTGAAAGATACCGTCCAGATGCTGGAATAAAGCAACATGGGGAAGACAAGAAAAAGGGAGGTGGGTCCTCTGGACCCAGGAAGAATCTAAAGTGGGAATTAAAGCCCACAGAAAGAGTAAAAAGAAACATTCAAACAAGGAAGATGGTGGCTGATGGCACCTCTGCCCAGAGCCAGAACCATTCTGTGAAAGGAGTTGTTGGAACCTGGGGATGCACAATCAAAGTCCAGTGGCTGCAGCCACAGCAGCAACCCTGGAGACCTCTGTCCACAGAGGCAGCATTGGAGGGGAGTGGTGGAGGACAGAGGGAGCAAACCTGGAGAATTAAACTGGTGACAGTGAGTGCAGCAAATCCCAAACCCCTGCAAGGGAGAGCAAGGGACTGGCAGCCATTTTGGGGATGGAGCCACCCCTAGCTGGGCACAGTCCTGTGGAAATTACTCCAACCAAGCCCCAGAGGGTCCCAGCAGGTGACCGGCTCCACACGTTCCCTAGGGGTGATAGTGGAAGATTCGCAGATAACCCGCCCAGGTTACCAGGCGGCGGCCCCACCTGTGTGCACTGGGCCAGACACTGGGGAGCCAAGGCGGGCTGGGGAAAGGGAAAGGCAGTGGACAGCACTGCAACAGCACACATATTTGTCCAGAACAACCCAGGAATATGTCAAGACAAAGACGCAAAAGGCAGTCTCTGACCGCCAATCCAAGAAGAACAAATCCAGGAGAAGCAAATGCAGGAGAGGTCGGGAGTCCCACAACTAAAGTCTCTGAAGTGATGACAACTGAAGTAAAGAAACAACTTCATGAGGCTATAAAAGAAATTAGAACAGAGATACTAGCTCAACTAAAAGAAGAAATGAAAGACATAATAAAAGAATTGCTAGGAATCTCTAAAGGAGATATAGACGAAAAAATGGAGCATAGAAAAACGAGGAAAACCTGGAATGAACAATACAAAAAAGACTTAGAATACATAACAGATTCAAAGAGATTACCAGGAAATCAAAAGCTCCAATGAAAGTTGGCAAAACCACCTGAAGGAAACTAAAGATAGACTTTCAAACCTTGAAGACAGGTTTGAAGCTTGTGATCAAGAAAGGAAAGATCTCTTAAAAATAACAAGAAACCTGGAAGTAACAATAAATGGCTGCAAGACAACCCAAAGAAACATAACTTAAGAATAAAAGGTGTGAGTGAAAAAGCAGGGATCAATACAAATCAAATTAAAAGCCTATTTACAGAAACAATTTCAGAAAACTTTCCAAACATGGGTACAGGAAGTGACTTTCAGATAAGTGAAGCATATAGAACTCCAGTTAAACATGACCAAAATATACCTACACCTAGACATATAATAATCAAGATCCCAGAAATCCAACACAAAAGCAAAATATTAAAAGCTATTAGAGAAAAAAAACAGATCACCTACAAAGGAAAACCCATCAGAATCATGACAGACTTCTCAGCACAAACCATCAGGTCAAGAAGAGCTTGGATTGAAGTATTTCAAGCCCTGAAAGAAAACAACTTCCAACCCAAAACTATCTTTCAAAATCAATGGAGAAACAAGATACTTTCACGACAAAGAACAACTAAAGGAATTTATGACAACCAAACCAACCCTACAAAGAATACTGAAGGACATTTTAGAGAGAGATAAAAAAGTCCACAGCTCCAGAAACAGTGGCAGAGGGATATCACCGAGAGGGGCAGACAATTGAATAATCCATCATCGGGATTTGAGTCCAGTATTATTTTCAATGAGATGTTTAGTTTGATCTTATTCTATCTTGACTTGCCTAATCTTATTATATATGATGACATAGACAGCTATTTCAAAGATAACAAAACATATTAGGGAAGCTTTTACTGATATTTGATCACCTTGTTTTGAAACCCAGTATTGCTTTCATTGTTCTGTTTTAAGCGATTTTAACCTATTTTGATTTGTTTGATTGTAATGTAACAGAAGATATAGACAACTGCTTAGAAGATAATATGAGGCATTATAGAAATCAATGTCATACTACTATGTGTTGCTTCCATTGTTTTATTTGTTATTGGTTTTATTCTGTACTATTTTGTTTGAGTATATTAGGCCCGTTGGTATGGGCAGTTATTTTGAAGATAACAAGAGGTATGACAAGGGGAAAGGAGGAAAGAAGGAAGGGAGAAGGAAAAAGACATAGATTTATATGAGGGTATACAGAAGATGGTTAAAATGACTATACTACTAAATGCATTAACTATTGAGCGCGAACAGTTGATACTCATATAATTAGATCAATTTTGCATGTCTATATCTGTCAATCTGAGCAACCCCTTTGAAGGTAATGATATACAATATTACAACAACTGTCAAATTCCAATCACCTCATTTTGTAAACCTATAATGTTACAGTATCGGATTTGTTTTTGTTGTTTGTTGGTGCCTTTAGCTTTTTGTTTCTCTTTTCTGTGTCCATTTTCTCATAAATAAAAAAAGAAAGAAAGAAAATCAGCATGATGAGTTTCTCCAGGAGACTCAACAGCCCGTCATTTCCCCTCCATTTCTCTTTTTCTGTTGTTGGCAACAATCCTCAGGTGGCCCTTCCACACTCAGCACCATGCTGATTCAGTTCAACTGGGTATTGCAAGTTGACCATTAGTTAATTCACTATACAAGTGAAAGTTGGTTATCACCTCTTCCTATATTTCTGTTCATCAGTTGGAAGCTAAGAAGGGGCAGATGTGGTAGGAATGGTGGCCTCATCAGGTACTGCAGACACACATGGAACAAAACTTGAATCCAGGGGCCAAAATATTAGTGAGTCTACTCAAGCACATGCTAGCAGCCCATGGGTGACTCTCTGCACACTGGTATGGCAGCCCCACTATCTCTCTGAAGACCTTGGTCTCTCCCTCAGTCCTCAAGGTGTGGTCCTAAGTAGAATTCATTATAACTTTGCTCAACCCTGGACACATTTACCTTTATAAGTCCTCAAAGAAGTACTGAGTATTGTATTTTATAGCTATGTTAGTACAAATATAGTATGCTAGTATCATATTAAAAACATTTTCTTTAACTTAAAAATTTATTTTCCCTCCTGATTTTAAGAGGCGTTCAAACTGTCTCATGGGCCCCAAAAAGTATATTGGGTGCCAACCACTACTCCTACTTTGCCTAATGGATATCAGCTCTGGCTCCAGACACAGTATCCATGTGTTTCAGACATTAGCAAAATGGGACAGTGAAGGTTGAGTCAGATCTCATGCAAACTGCTAAAAGAACCAGGCTGACTGCCTAGAGCTTAATCAAATGACTACCTGTAAAGCCAAGAGATTCTGGGCAATATAGCTCTTATTCTAAGTGCCAAGTATGTAGCTGATATATATGAAACAAAAAACGAACAGAATCAGCCCAAATTGCCAATCCAAACTGTGAAATCCTCTCCTAAATAAAGAGAATGACATATATTAGATAATAAAAAGTAATAAAAACTTACTCTGCTAAAGGTAGTATTCAAGGTTTCTTTCAAGGCAATCAACACAAATAAATAATAATAATAATAATAATAATAATAAGGCAGAACTCCCTTTCCTGTTTGCTTACCCTTAGAATTTCCAGCAATAACTTTATTTCAGCCTGAGATTCGGATGCACATTATTTGTCTCCATCATCTGCATTCATTCTCCATACCACAATTGTGTTTGTAATCTGATGCCTATATCCCTCTACCCACCTGATTTGTGTAAGTATCTTTCTTGCCTAAAAGCCAATGCTAACAGTGTTTTCCAATTTCCATCCCATCCTGCTTGCCAAGTGAATGTTGCTTTTTACCAAGCATTTTATAGATAACCTCTAGTAAAGTGTTTATCTCTGAATGCACAAAAAATATCAATAAATGTTTTTGAAAGAATAAATAAATAGTGCTTTTTAGTTAATTATTTATGTGTTTGTCTCCAACAATTGGCCCATGAATTCTGAAAGTCTTGTTCTCAGATATATCTATCTCTTCTAATAGTGTTCAGCACATAGTAGGATTATAATAAAAAGTTACTAAATAAAAAAGAACTTCTAACAGTTTAAGAATTCATAATTCCACCTGCTGGGATTGATGACTGGCCAAACTGCTGTTCGTTTCCAGCATTCATGCTCTCCCTACAGAGAAAATGCCGGGTGGAAAGTGTCCCCTTTGAGACCATGCCCCTTGGTAAGTCATACAAGTTCATAGTCATGTAGCTGCCTTGGCGGAGTTTGTAGCAATTCAGGGATCTTTGGCATACAGGTGAAAATCAAAATAAAGAAGGAGGGATTTTAAAGCATTGAAAGGGAAAACTACCATCTTCTTTAAAATACAGATGTTCAATTTTTTTCTGGATAACTTCAGAAGGAACTGTACTGTCACCATTCAGAGGACAGCCTCAAGGATGTCTGAGTCCAAGCAAAAGCTGTATTTAGCAAGATGGATTCACAACCAAGATCAATGAAACACCTAGCACAGTTCCTAACATATAAAAAGCACTTCACTGAATCAATGAATAAAAATGGTGATTAACCAATTCACAAAGCAATTTGTTACTTTTCAAAAGAACTCACAATTAAGTTCTTTCATCAGGCTACTTTAGCGTAAATTTAAGTGATTTCATTTATAAAAAATCCAATTTACACTTAGTTTTCAATTGAAGACCTAATTCTTAGAGCCAGTTCTGATACTAGCTATGTTCGTCAGTTTGAATTCATCTAATTCAGAACTCTAATTTCCCTTCAGTGCCAGGATGAAGAGCAGAAGGATGATGATTTTGACCAGTTTCATACTCAAGGTGGTAGACCAGGGTAGAAGAAGGGGAGTGGTGGACAGGGAATGACAATCAAGAGCAGGTAACAGGATACCTGTGTCCTGAAACTAAGAGTTAGGAAAGCTAATGGAAAACAGAAACCATCAAAGGATTTCATTTTATCCACAGGCCTCAAAATGTGTGATATGGTAGTCAGGGTATGAAGAAAGACCTTGCTAAATTACAAATACTGGAGAACTACACACACACACACACACACACAGACCACATTCAATTTTATTCTTAGAAATGAGCTAGGGGGTCAACCTACAGCATGTGATAAACTGTGGGAGGCTAAAACTTTTATTCTAAATTATCAATTTAACAAAACTCAATGACTTGCAAATTAAAGAAGTCTCCCTTGAGTAATTAATCTTGACTCAGAATTCTCCCTCCACCCTGTCATTCCCTTGCCCCCTCGCATGTTGACCCAACATCAGGACAGGTGTACTTGTCTCCCTTCCCTGCTCCACTCTCTCCTCCCTTCCCTAGGGCTGCTGGTATTGAACTGTATTTAGCACTTGCTGACTTTGTGCAACCACAAGTTGTTTTCTCTGGCTCTCTTCAAGCCTCTCAGTCTTTGATCTGGCACCAGGTACTCCCAGCCTTACACTTCCTTCCCCTCAACAGACATCTCCACATGTGTTCCTTGTGCCATCTGAGGGACAGTAGAACTTCCTTTGGCTACCATCAAGTCCAGAGGAAAGCTCCCTCATATTTATTGTCTGGATTCATAGCTCTGAAGCTCCAAGGCTCTTTGAAATGTAGATTCTGGCTGCCCCATGGAAAGCACATGTGAATTCCTGTCTGGGTTCTCCCGTGGTATCTGCTCAACCTCCCTCTATCTCCTGGGACAAGGGGTGCAAGGTAGAGGTCACCATGAGCACAGGAGCACTCATTTTTCACTCATCTGCTCCCAACTCTTCCAAATTAGCCTACTAATGAATTTGAATTTCCTTTCAGGAAAAAAAAAATAACTATAATGTCATCTAATTTCCTTTTTCCCTTCAAGTTTTTAATTTGAAGTCTATGCATAGCATGCTAAGCTTAGCTTTTGATATTTAAATCTCAGATTATGTTCTAAAAATATTTTATTATTTTCTCAATAAAATGTTGTTATTTTACATTAAAATCATTTAGACTGTCAGGCTGTTGCTTCTGTTATTTGTTTAAAATATCCATCTGGAATTAAATTTTCCTCCCTTGTTCTAGGCTCTGGTTCCCTCCTACAGCAACTAGTGCATATCAATGAAATGAGGAGAAAGATGAGAAGTGAAAAGGACAGGAAAACCAATAATTTAATATCAAATCAATGTCACAAATTAAATATGGGCACTCAGGAGCCAATTAGCTATCATCCAATTCATGTGCCCCTGTTTGGATTATTGATGCAAGTGCTAAAAATACCTCAAAGCAGCAATGATAAATATAATTGTCTTGCCTTATTAACTACCATGGAGATATTGGTTAATTTATACATTTATTGCATTCTAAAATGCTTTGCCAAAATCATGTCAGTTCCCAGAAATAGTAGATGTTTAAATTCCTTGGACACAAAAATACAATGCCTCAGACTTTTCTCCATATATCATACCACTATTTATTACAGGCCTGGATAAGCAAAAGATGCTCAAGAAATACTGCTCTGCTTATAGCTAATAAAATTTAACTTGATTCACTATTCTCTATTTAGGCAAAAAATCATACGAAGATAATTGGTAGATGCCTGTTGAAAGTAGATGGTGTTAGAGAAGGAAAACGCTCTTGTTATTTAATGTTCAGTGTATATTTTGAATGCAGAAGCTCTGGGGGCAACTGAAGTGTTGCTCTATGCACCACCCATGAGAATGAATTGAGAGAACTGCATTAAGCAAAATAACTTATCTAATGAAGATATGTTAAAGAAAAGCAAGTATTATTATTAATTTATCTCACACACAGAGATGTATCATCACCCTAGTACCAGGAGATCTTATGACACAGTAGGACCACAGAACATTAAATTTAGGAAGGATTTAAAAGTCATTAAAGAAGAAAAACTATTGCTCAGAGCAAGAGGTCCTGTCTCTGAAAAATTCGGCTTTGAATACTGAGAAGTACCAGGAAAAAATATTTTACAGCTAAAATATTTTAATGTATACTGTTTTTGTTTGTCTGTTTGTTTGTTTGTTTGTGACAAGGTACTGCTATGTAGTTCAAGCGGGCCTCGAAACCGTGGTCATCCTCCTTCCTCAACCTCCCAAGTTCTGGGATTACAGGCATTTGCCATCACACCAGGCTTGATGCATATTTTGGAGATTCATATTAACACATTAAAGAGATATTTTTCCATAAGCAAACTTTGCTTAAATGAGCATTTCCAAAATATTTGTTCAAGAATCTTCTGCACCAGTTTTATTTGTTTGTTTTGAGTGAAGTGCTGATCACCACCTTGCAGATGAAAAGAGTTTATCTAGTTCTGCTTTTCAATTTTATGTGGTAGGAAAGTATCCAAGTAGGTTAATTAAGTAATTTGTCCAAGATCATACACTTATTCAGCAGCAGAACTAAAATAGTGATGGAGTAGTATTAACATAGTTATAGTAACAAACAGTGCAGAGGTAGTATTAATAGTAACAATAAAAGCACAACAGAAACAATAGGAAGGAGAGAAATAGCAGTAAGAATAGCAGTAGCAATAGGAGTAGCAACAAAAGCAGTGGTAAGGATGACTATTTTTTGAGTGTCTATTAGGCACATTGTAAGAGTTCAAAAACTACATTTGTTTGCCAGTGTCCCTAGTCACCAAATAAGTTCAATGAGGACAGTTTTCACCATAGTATCCTCAACACTGTAGGAGAGTGCATGACATAAAATATCACTTCATAAATATTTATTGACAATTAAATGAATAAATGTTCATGCACAGTAAATTTCAAGACTTAAGAGAACTACCCCCGCGTGCCAGACTGTCCTTCATTATCATGAATCAACAAATTCTTTTCTAGTCCTTTTCCACTTTCTCTTAAAGGTAGAAATGTGCAATGAAGTCTCTGCTAAGGACAGTTCAGAAAATGTTCTTCAATTCCAGGAAACAAAATTTTGAATGACAGCTCTTCATATCAATGAGAAAAGACTCTTTGCAGCAGTTTTGAAAATTACTTTGAAATAAGAAAATACAGAAGTAAAATTTGAGCAGAATCTTGCTATCCACTAGGATCACACACTTAAAAAATTCCCACCATAAAATCATTCTCTTAACAATAACCCCCACGTAGGTAACAGCAGGTGTTGACAGCTAGGAAGGAGACTGGTCTACAAAATGAGGGGCATTATCTGTAATACATAAACTTAAGGATTTTAATAAGCCTACCAGAATCCACTTGGTAATCACTGTTTAATAAGAGGGAAACATAAATAAAAAGGAAAATGTTGAACATTATTGAACAAGAAAATGTCCTTGATAATTACTCAGCTTTGATAGCAGTGCATTTTTTGGCTACGATGCTGTTTTTCCTCCTGCTTAAAGAAGTTTATCGAAAGTTACCTTTTATTTTCAGCCTAAAAGAAAACTTAAGATATAGGGACACGATGGCTGTCTTCAGATATATGAACTGGCATTCATAATTCACTAATGTGAATATACATGTGTACAATTGCTATGGGAAATTTTGTGGCAGTGTCACATGTTCTGAATATATGTTTACTCTGTCATTCAGAAATGACATGCCTATTCATATGTAGAGATACATCTTTTAGTGCATCCAAAGACCTGTACAGAAACACTCGTAAGAGCATTATTTATAAAAGGTAAAAACTAGAGTACAACCCAAATATCTACCAACAAGAGAAAAATGTCACTCCATTTTCTCTTTACTATAATCTCCTTGGGTTTTGTTAGTCCTGTTGATACAGGAAAAATGATCCCAGACCTCCAAATGATATGGGGGAATGAAACTTTCAACCTACTATATGTCCGGCGCGAGTTCGTGTTCTCTAAAAATCAAAGAATGAGTTTTAGGAACAACGGAGGGTAAGAGCAGAATATATTTATTGAGAGAAAGAAAGCGTCTGTCTGAGGGACAGAAGGGGGCCCAAGTGGGTTGCCAAGGACGTCATTTTTAGGGACTTTTATACAGTAAAACCATGAGGTTAGATGGGTCCAAGGCGGGGAAAATGGGAATCTGCAAGGTGGGCATAGGGTGGGACATAACTACAGTTAACCAATAAGACTAACTGCTCAAGTAAAATTGATTAAATCAAGGACAAATGAGGAAAGGAGTCACGTAGTAAGCAGGGATGCTTAACAGCAGTGACTCTTCCTGTAGGGAGTTGAGATGCTGACTCCTGACTTTCTCAGGGTGGTAGAGAACTATTTGGACTGTTGACCCTTAGGATGCAGTTGTATTTGTTCTGCTTTTTGTCTTGATATCTGGCCCACAGCAGGAGGTGCCTGTCTCCTCAGCGGTTACAAGGTATCTGGACTTCTGCACTGGTTCCTTTGAGGGCCTAGCCCTATCTGACTGCCAATAATATTTTGTCTAACTCAGTTTTCCTGTAACACTGTGACTAAATTAATCTCTTTTTCTAAGACTGATCACTTACTAACATGTTCTAATCAAATTATGGAACCACTTTGAGTCATTGAAATTTAACCAAAGGGCAATAAAGGTGGAGTTGCAAGGGCAGATAGCCTTTCTGCAGAAACAGAAAGTGTAGACACAATCTTTTTATAAAAGTTTAAAACAGCAGAAAATGGATCAGAGTCTACCGTTTGAAAGAACCAGCAACAGGTGGAATTCATAAACTTGAAGATTTTTGCATGAAGGTATTCCCTACCCATGTATTCTGTGCAACAGAAATTCTCACTAAAAATGTCAGAGGACAACAAGCTAAACGTGGTAGCACATGCCTGTAATTTCAGCACTCTAGAAGACTGAAGCAAGATGATTAAAAATTGGAGCCCAACCTGGGCTACTTAGCACCTTAGAGAAACCTAGTTTCAAAATTTAAGAATAAAAAAAAAAAAGCTGGGGATGTAGTGTGAAGACCCTGGGTTTGATCCCTCCTATCACAAAAACAAAACAAGAGTGTAGAAGAACAGAGCAAGTAAAACAGCTACAAAAATGGAAGGCAATCCTGGAAATAGGGAGCTGCAGAGGGGAGCAGTCCTGACTCCTGAGCTGTGTCTTTGCAAAAAATCCCTGCATTGCTCACAACAAAATGGCAACTGGAAGCTTAAATACTATGGGAAAGATTTCAGCTTCACCCATTGGAGGTGGTAGAGTTTGGAGTCTGAGTCCAGACAATTGAATTGCAAGTGAGAACAAAAGTCAATACTCATTAGAAGGATAGAACAAGATCCATACTCTTTGTAATATGATCCAACTAGAATTTAAGTCCCTAGACCTATAAAGAAATGGGAAAATTGGCCAGAACTCAAGAGGAAAAAACAGTCAACAATAACTCCAAGATTACCTGCATGTCACATTCAGGAAACAAGGTTTTAAGGAAATTATCATAAATATATCCTGACACTTTATTTTCCTCCTTGCTAGGAAAAAACTCAACATCCATAATTTAAGGAAGGAGAAGTTTATTTTGACTCATACTTTAATCTAGTGATGACTGGCTACAAGGCAGGATTGCATGGAAAAGGGGCATAGCAGGAGAAAGTTGTTAATAGCATGGCAACTGGAAGCCGAGAGTCCAGGGAGAAGCAGAACAGGAACGTGATACCCTCCCAGGTCACATCCACAGTGACCTGCCTCTTCTGACCAGGCTCCACCTCCCAACAGCAAGTTAACTATGATGTTCTCATAATCCAATCACCTGTCAAAACTCCCACTTATGAGTTCATGAGGTACTTGGGGACATCTAGGTATAAACCACAGCAAGAGTCAAAGGAAAAGACACAAGTAATGAATTAGCATATGAGTAAATCCAAAACAGAAATAGATATATTTTTAAAGCAAATTCTGGAACTAAAAAAGTATAACCTAAAAGAAAAATTTATGGGCTTAGCTTAGTAGCAGATTAAAAATAATGAAAATTCAGTGAATTTGAGGGTAGACAAATAATTCAATCCATAAATCTGGGAGAAAAAAATGAATAAACATAAACAGAGCTTTAGACATCTTTTAGACCAAGATATAGATACAGACACATGCATATACATATACCAGGAGTCTCAAAAGAAGAAAAGAAAAAAAGAATGCAGTAGTAGAAAATAATCGAAGGAATAATCACTGGAAAATTCTAATATTTAATAAAAGATTTAGCAAAGGGCCTATCCAAATTGAATAAAGCACCTGTAGTAATATAAATATCTAGAATTTATAATTTGTCCTAAGTTCCTAAATTCTTGTAGCAGTCATACATTACAAGCAAAGTACATACTCAGTTCACCTTAAACTCAAAATTGATTTCTCACCAGAATTATTTTTAAAGTTTCTCAATTACCCATTAAAATCTTGATTTAAAAATGAGTCTATTACCATGAATGAACAGAAAGTGTAAAGTATGACTGCACTTGAGAAGCCATTCTGCCACATCCAGAAACTTCTAGTCATGTATATTCCTTTCTGAACCTGCCCTTTGTGTCTTGCTACAGTAGCATACGTGTCAGCATGACTCTATGCAGTGTAGCCTTTCCTAATATTTTGTGTAGAGCCAATAACCCTTTTATATCAGCAATAGAATATTACATTCTCTTATGTTCTTCTCCTGCCTGGAGAAGAGCTACTTATTCTAAATAAAATAACACAGTCTTTCTCCTCCTTGACTATTTAAGACTCAGCTGAGACAGAACAATAAAATAAATAATTAAATGTTCTACTATCAGGATTTAACTAGTGAAATTGGATAAAATAACTATTCTCTTCAGATCATCAACATCATATTTTCTTAATATGTGGTTTTACATTTTTCAAAACAATGTTTGCCATGCAGTCTGTTATTAATATAAAGGAAAATAGTTAATATACATTGAAATGAAATTCTGTTAACTACAAAAAGCAAATTAGAAATGCTTATAAACAAAACAAAAATAAGTTCTCTGAAGTTAAAATCAATAAACACATTAACTAATACTATTCAGCTTAACTGACATTATGCGGAGCCTACAGGGTGCCATTGTTGCATTGTTAGTTATTGTAAGATGGTTTATAACATAGTATGCCCTTCAATATAATGTGATTTTTATCTTCATCTTTCTAAATATTATTGAACCAAAGTAATAACATTGGCACAATTCAAATGAACATTCAAAGAAGAAAAGAATCATTTAGTAACATTTTCACAAACTAGAAATATGAATATTAACTGTCTCCAACACTAGCCTTAAGTTACAAATGTGATTCATGGAGCTTTTCACCCACTAGTCAGGATTGGACAATAGAACCGGCATTGACAAATGAGCCATAAGCTTTATTTGTCATATTTTTGTTAATTTTTCATTTTCTTTCCAATTCCAGCGACACAGCCCTTGTGATATATGTAATTAAACAAACAAAAGTGTTAAGAACAAAATGAAAAATCAAAGTCATGAACATATTGTAATAGAATAACAGGTAAAACACTTAAATGCTAGGGTTAGAGTCTGAATAGTTTAATGGAAATCTGTTTAATTAAGCAAACAAAACTCTGAAGAGTGTGAGAGGTATAGAGTCTGACAAAAAAGTCCATGGGAACATTGCCAGGGAACAGTATAAAAGTCTCCGGAGTGCATCACCTTCATCTGTGAATGATTCTACCAGGTGGACCTCCCACTTAGATAGATACTATTTCTCTTATTAATAAGAGACATCAAACATTGTCAAATCTCAGTTTATCTCTTGAGCATTTGAATCCAAAGTATTTTTTCCCCCATCAATCTTTAGTTACCTAATTTTCTAGACATTCTATCTCTATATTCAGGAGGTGACCAAAAATATAATGAATGTTTAAATTTCTTTAATTATTACAGTAAAAGATGCATTGCCATTAATCCCCTCATTTCAAACCTATCCTATGGTCCTTGCCACCTTCTAAAGAAGTTCTGGAAGTACTCTTTCCTGACTATGATAAAAAAAAAATGTGGTGAATGTCAACACCAAGCGCCATTTAATGGAAAGGTAACTCAAAAATAAAACATTACAGTGTGTCCTCATCCACTTTATTTACCAAGTCTGGGATAGTATGACTTGGATTTTCCTCAAAGTCAAAATGATCATAAAGGATAACGTTTTGAATCCCTGAGGAGGACAATTAAAGACACAAGTGACAAGAATGATGGGATAAGTGTAGAGTATTTTAAGGGGGAGTAATAGCAACATGTCTTGCACTATAATAAATTTTAAAAATTTAAACAAAAACTATACTTTTCCATCACACTTCATAAATGACAGCTGGCTGAACACATGAAAGGAACAGCTAAATCAGGCTTGGAGAATCAAAGAAGGCTTTGAAGAAAAGGAAATCTAAATAAGAAGGAACAAATGAGCAGAAGTGATCTACCCTAATAGAGGAAAAAATATTTCCGACTAAGAGAACAGAATACACAAAGTCATGAAAATAAGAGAAAGCATCCTTTATTTGAGACATAAGCAAATCCACTGTGTCTGGACATAGAGGTTCTGCTGGATGAGTCTATAAAATGCACATGTACAGAAATACAGGACAGAACAGATGTTGCCAGGGAGTACAGAAACAACTGGACCACCTTATTTTGTATTAGAAAGATCACTCAGGCTGCAACAGTGGGTGTGAGGTGTGAAGTAAAGGAGGCAACATCAGACACAGGGATGAGACGTTCCTGTAACCTCGTGGAACATGGTGATGTGAGAAAGAGGATCATGGCAACGGAGCTGGAGGAGGATGAACATGCCCGGGAAGTATGTAGAAATTAGAAACTACACATTTGGTGTGTAAGTTTGGAAAAGAGTGAAATCAGACATCATGACCAGGAATTTAGCAAGACACAAATGGCAGAAAGGAGGTATATTTACCATCTACAAAATGGGGAAGATTTGGAGGAAGAAAAAGAGGTGAGCCTGGACTTGTTTTACTATGAAATATGCATGAGACAGGGAAGCAGAGATATCCAGCAGTCACTTGGGTTTAGATGTCTGGAACCATCCTTCTAAAAGATGATAAACTGAAACTAGGAGAGCACCTGGACACCATCCAAAGAGTGACCGGAGATAGTGAGTGGAGAAGGATCTGGAGGAGCAGGCTGCATTTAAGGAAAAAGCAAAGGAGATAGAATTCACAAAAGACATCAAAGAAGGCTAATGCCCATAAAAATAAGGAAATTACATCATGGGCCCCCAACAAGGGGAAACTTTGAAGAAGTGCTAGTTTATACACCTATATCAAGTAAGCTGTGCATAACTTCCAGTATTTCCTCCATCATACTAATTACAACATTGAAAAACAATTTGCTAAAGGTAAGCCCCCTTCCTTCAATATGAACATCAATATCTTCTCCACCCATTATCAATACTACTAAGGGCATAATTACAAAAACCTCTAGATGTAACATCATAGGCCTCTATTTACACACACAGTTACCAAGTAATCACAGGCACTTGGCGAATCCTAATCATAAGGTGTTCCTGGTACTTCCAGGCTCTCCTATGCTTCCAGCACAGGATGAATGGGGGTTAATTTTGTGTGGTTTGTTCTCACTGTCCCCATCCTCCACGTGGTGATTGTCCACTCTCTTAGTTGACTACTCAGGAGCACAGGGATTGTCTTACTGTCAATACTGTAGCTTCCCTATGCTCACCTATCCCAGAGTTCTTAAAGTTGTCCAAATCTGAAGGAGCACAGCACTCAGCCACTCAGTGATGTGTGACCTCACCTTATTCTCTGCATACATCAAAAGAGCCTTGGGGAGGAGTGGGAGGGTGAGGCATGGATTTTAGAATGAAGATGAGTGGAAATTCTGGTTCTACTTCTTAGCTGCTGTGTGGCTAGAGTGAGTTATGGATTGTTGAAACAGTTTCCCTTTCTAATGGAGTGAAGCTAAAAAGCGCCCGCCGCTCTACCCCACAGGGTTGCCGTGAGGATAAAATGATGCATCATGTCCCTGCTCCACACAATGCTGGCACAGGACAGACTCTAAGAAGAAAACAAAATACCACTTTTCCCCTGACCCTGGCTGGCACCACTAGGCAGATTCCAGAGTCTCAGACAGTAGAGAGAACTGCTTCTTGGTTTGTATCTACCCTATGGTCTTATTGAAAGGATAAAACTCACATATATAGAACACTAAGTTGGGAATCACCAGATATAAGGTACAGGGTTGGTAAAGGGGAATGAATAAATAGTATAATACTGGGAACTATGGCTGTGGTGGGTAAGGTGAAAGCAGAGTCTCCAATGATTTAGATCTTTAATCTCTTGAGTATAGAGGGACAAGCTTGAGATGTATACAAATGGAAGCATAACCCCGGCAGAAGCCTCTGTGTGACAAGGGTCAGAAGGGTGAAAGGTAGGCATATGTTAAGATGTAGCAAGAGAAGGGCAATGGCCTATCTGTGTATGTGAGAGGGGAAAAGCACAATGCTAATCTATTTGCACAAGAGATTGGGACTTTGAGAGCATCATCCACTCACTGGGGATCCTCAAATTTTGAGTTAGGGCCAGTACTAACACATGTGCTAAAAACCTTTACTGTGGGGTGATAACGTAAGGTCTCCACCCAGAAACTTATAAATGTAGTCAGATAAATATGAAACATCCATAAACATGACAAAATAGTACAAGCAGTAATCAAAATATATAGTGAATGCTTAAATACTTAAGATTTGTTATAATAAAAGACACATTGCCATCAGCCCTCCTCAAAATATTCCCTCTCTCTTCAAACACATTTATCTCTTTGTTCTTGCCACTCTAAAGCAGTTTCCCTGCTCCTCTTTTGTGACTATCTTTAATTGTGCTGTCGTGGCTACCTTAATGTCCTGAATCTATTCAGAGTGTTCGTCTTTCTTGGTCATTTTGAGTTTTGGGAAGAACCAAGTTACATTATACCAGGTCCAGTAACTAAGGAGGATAAGAACACATTGTTAATGTTTTTGAGCCTGCCGCTGGACGGCACTTGACAGCATCATTCACTGTCTGTTTTTTAATCACACCTCACGAAGACATTCAGGAAAGAGGACTTCCAGAACTGCTTCAGGAAGTGGCAAGAATGATGGCATAAGTGTGTTAGAAGTAAAGGGGAGTTTTTTGAGGGGATTAATGCAAATGTGTCTTTTACTATAATGACTTTTTAAAAACTTTAAACATTTAGCATATATTTTGATCACCCCTTGTGTAAAAGTTGTCAATCTGTAGCAGCCATTCTCCTTGCTATGTGTGTCTTTGGGTAATCTACTCCATCTCTGAACATTGTTCTCTCATGTATAGAGCTGAAAGATCAGACAGAAATGCTAAAGGTCCCATTGATCCTTAAAAATCTATAAATGGTACAAATGGAGAGAAAACTAACTCAGCACAGGAACAGCATCCCCACGAGTGAGAGTCCCCATGGGTCGCAGTACAACACACACTTCATGGCTGGCACAGACTGCTTGAGGACCTGCTCCATGATGCTTTGCTGTTGAGCACATGATTTTGGTGGTCGTGAGTGATTTAGAAAGAAAACTGGTAGATAAGGCTGGAAATGTTGGTTGTAACCAACTAAGAAACACTTTAAGTGATAAACAATAGAATTAGAATTTATTCCATAGAAAACATGGAGCCACTGAAAATTTTAGGCAAAGAAATAACACCACTTACTTGACATTTCAGGATTTGTCTGGCTACAGTCCCCGGAAAAGATTGATCGGAAGTACAGATTCTAAAGAAAGCTTATTAGGAAGTAATTGCAATCTTTTAGACCCACAAAAATAAAGCTCTAAACCAGGCATAGCATGGATAAGAAAGGATAATGCAAACATCCAGGCTTATACTGTCGTCAGAATGCCTAAGTGAGGACTGGCAGGATGTGCCCCCTCCCGCCCCCATTGCCCTATTCATCTAAGCAAGGCACCCCCTCCTAAATGTCTTGATGTATAGAGCCTTCATCTGCATATTTGAACAAGACTGGCTGCATTTGAATTTTGCTAATGGATGACAAGTAACAATAGGTATTTCTTTGCTCCAGTTCTTTTCTTGTCTTAAAATAAACCATGATCAACTAGTCACAGCTGCATTTGCACAAAGAAATAGCAGTCTTTGACTTCAAAGGGAAACAGCTGAGAAGGAAGAAAACAAACAAAATTGCAAGATCTGAGATTTCATCTGGCATGAGAATGATTTTTGAAAAGCATTTCTTACCCTAAACTGTTTCCTGTCTCATTTGAAAGCAACCCCATACCTCACATGCAAGGGCGAGGGGCCATCTAGGGAGGGCAGAGCAGCACCACCAGCTGCCCCCCCCCGTCAGAACAAGCAAACATTGGTGCCATTCTAATGTCTGTTAAAGACAACATTGGGAGGAAAGTGGGCATAATTTGTGGAAAAATTGAAGGTTTAGATGCTTGAAGGTCACAGGCTCTATGGAGAAGGTCACAGGATGCTACTTTTCAAAGGTCAACAGGAAAAAATATAAGATTCTCTTTTTGGCCTTCTCTGGCTATAGAGTAATCAGATGCTGCAAACATCAATAAATTCTGGGGACAGCCTTCCACGGAGAATGTAAGCCCTAATGTTATCTGATATTTGAGTTGTACAAACTCAAGCGAATTGCAGAGAAGTCTAATCCCAGACAGAGAATTGAAGCTGCAGATCTAATTGGTACCTTGCACTTCTGTCCATCAGCCTAGTTCTTTGTGCAACAACGGAAAAATGAATTACAATTTGGATTTTTCTAAACTTCCCAATGTGGAGAGGAAGATATCAGGGAAGGTAATCAGGTGGGGGTCAACCTGGAGCAAGTGATTGAAACATGGGCAGGGGATCCATTCTTCAGTATTAACTCACATGCATGCTGTAGATGGTGACTACGCCAGCCTTCAAAAATGCCCTGCAGGGAGTTACTCTTGCACTTCTCTGTAGCTCCCTCCTGCCTCTACCCAGGCTTTTGTTGACTCAAAGAACCCAGGCTTCCCTGAAAGAGAGGGAATTGAAAAGAACACTGTGATCCAAATTCCAGCTAATGCCTTCTCTTTCCTTTTGGAAGGACTCTTCCTACTCCTGTGAAGCTTTCCCTAGCCAAACCCCAAAAACTTTTCCTCCCTCTTCAGAACATATATAGCACTTGGAATTTGGCAGTTACCGTGAATTGCCTTTTGGCTACTCAATTGCTTTTATCATTTTGTAAGTCAACTTATTCTAAAATCTGATTGTAGAAAGTGACCTCTGTAGACTCAGTCCAGCCACCCTTTTCTGTTTGAAAGTACAGCCACTCAGGTGATTGTCTGGCTTCAGTGAGAAGATTGTAGAGACAGCACTGTCACCCCTGGAGAGAGGTCCATTCCATTTTAAGTCAGAAAGGCCCCAGGGGACTACTAGATAAAACATAAATCGTTGCAATGTTCATGCCCTTTGACCCTATCTTGGTTACTTTTATCTCATTGCTAGAACAAAATACCCGACACCCAAAGTAAAGGGAGGAAATGTTTATTTAGCTCACTGTTTGGGAAGGTTTCAGTTCATAATCAGCTGGCTCCAAGGCAGGGTGGCATGGCACTGAGACAACCATTCATGGCAGCAGTTAGCAAAACAGCAAGAGCAAAAAGCAGGGAAAGCAAGTCTTTTTCTCCCCCCTTATATTGTATGCAGGCCACCTCCTGCCCCCCTCAGGACAGATGTAGCACTCACAAAATCTTTGTGTCTTCCTCTTGCATAGAATGAGGATATTTACAAAGTAAGGATCCTGGCTCCAAGCTGAATCCTAATTAAACTTCTAAACTTCTTAAATTGACACAATGCATCAACCATAACTGACCCCAAAATTATGCTTTCACGAATTTATTCTGGAATATTCATATATATGCTACTGCCAGGTCATGCAGACTCCTGAGGTCACCTAGGTGTCCTTCTTCCAATCTTCACAGGCATGACAGTCTCCTTGGCAAGGCACCGTTGTCTGGGTGGGACAAGATGGGCCACAAAAAGGCAGCAGTGACTGCAATTGGGGTCTTTTTCTCTTTTACCTCTAGAACTCCACAAAACATTTTTAACACACACTTCATGAGCTCAAACATTTAATTCAAGTGAACTCACTGCAGAGCATTAGAGGTGAAGGAGAAAAATGAGATGTCAAAAAGAAAGGGCAATTTAAATGTCCAACTAAATGAATTATAGAATGTCTATTCGTGAATATTATACAACCTTTAAAAATCATAGGAAGGGAAAAACAGAATTACACAGGGTTTTTTAGTATAAAAACAGCATGTCACTAAGTAGCTGCCAGAATATAAACCCATTTTTGTCCCAGAGGTGGGTAGGGGTGAGAGAAAAAAATCAGCCAGGACATTGAATTGGATGAGTTTTTGTTTTGTTTAATTTTTTGATTTATCATATCTGCTAACTTTTCTACAAGGTATATCATTTTCTGAAGAAAACATTATGGGTTAATTTTAAAGGACATGCTCATCTATAGTCCTCATCACCACCTGCATGTGTCTACATTATTTCCTTGTAGCATATATTTTTTTAATACTGAGAAATTGCTAGCAGAGACAATGGCAAGAAAGGACAGCAACATAAAGAAGTGTTGAGGAAAGAACACAGAAGCCTATTTGCTAGCCTCATGAAATTCTCTAGGGAAATTATAATCTATAAAGAAATATATTCAATCCAGGAAATAACCAATGAACCTGAGATAAGTAGTATAATCAAAGTAACCAAGTAAACACATTTCTTGATTTTCCCATCAAATATTCCTTTCTTTATGTCATGACTTAGCACTAGCCCAGTGGAATAGAAAATATTACCTCTCTTACCCTTTTCTCTGGGCCCTTCCTCCACTGTAGAACATGTTTATGGCACTACCAGCAGGAATGTTGCAATGCTGTCATGCCAAAGGGAACAGCAGATGCCAGCCAGAGTTGTATCTGATAGAAGTGGCCATAAATAAAGAGCTTTGCACCCAAATTTCACACTGACTGAAACACCCTTCATAATTAACGTAGCAGAGCTTCTAGGGCAACCCTGCTTACAGAGAAGCCAGGGAAATGCTAAGAGCTGAGGTAAGATGCTCCTCCTACAGATGATCCACTTCAGCACACTCCACCCTGTGTTCAGCCACTGAAAGGCCTGTCAGGTCTCGGTCTAAGCCCATTCAACTGCCTTCTCTAACCTGATCACCCACCTGCTCTCTTCTCTAGGCAACTACTTCTTAAAGGCTCAAGATGTAAAAAGAGCCCAAGAAAGAGAGGTCGGTCTGGAGGGACAGGAAGCTGCACATTGTCTTCCATGTTTTCCCAGAACCCTCTCAGTCCCATAACCCCGAATGAGCTGGGCCTACAGCAAGAATTCTTTATCCTGGATATGTATTTAAATCACCTGGAGAGTGCTAAAAAGACTCATCTCTAGTCTCAGCAATCAGAAGTCCTCATTTCATTGGCCCACTGAGCCATCTGGGAGATGGAATGTATTGAGATTTCCCTAGGTCAAGCAAATGTGTAGCCGGAGTTAGAGACCGCCTACCACACCATGTTGCCCAAGGGAGGAGAGCCTACTGCTGCTACTACAATCTCTCTCTCTAGAGACCAGAAACACCAATGCTAACAGTGCCTGCAGCCTTGGCAGACGTGGTATTAGCAGCACCCCACAGTGTGCCCTGAATTATTCAGAGACTGGTTTCTGGCTACCCAAGGATTTCCAACCCCTCCTCCACCATCACTACCAACCTTTTTCTTTCAAAAGAAACTCAAAGCATCTGTAAGTGCTTCAAAGGGGGCCCACTCCACAGCCAACACATGACGCCATTACAGAATTCAAAAGGCCCTGGGAAGAGGCAAAACCACAGATTTGAAGGGGAATTTCTCATGAGGTGAAATCTTAGAGGCATGTGGTGCTCTCTTCTGATGTGAACTCTTCAAAAGAATAAAGCATTCCATCTCCCCCTGGCAGGGTGAGACAAGCTGCCAGAAACCCAGAGAGAGAGAGAAAAAAAACGTTCTTTGTGATAGAGAAACTGATAAATTACGGATATAATGGGCCTGATTCTTCGTCTGTTAGATCAGAAAATAAAATACTAACGCTATTAACAGAACAGTGTCCAAAAAAAATAATGTAAAAATAGGGGAAGAGGAAAAAGAATATTCACATGAAATATATTTCTTCTTCTAAAAGCTTTGAAGATGGATTTCCCTTCACGGAGGTGGGGTTAGAGGTTAAAGAGATAGCAACTGCATAGTTAGACTAAAAAGCTTTCCATTAACACTGTTCATAAATTTTAATGCTTCAAATGAGGACAAATTAAGGTTATCCCCAAAATAAGAATAACTACCATTATTTCCAGTACAGTTTTTATCAAAAATAAAAAGGAGTAATGTCTATTCACCAAGGATACCTGCACTGCACTTTTCAGGTCTCATTCTGGAAAAACAAGCAAGTGTAATTGTGTTTATTTCCAGCAATTCCAAAAAGGTATCGCTCTGATATATAAAGCAATTCTTATTTTTCCTCCTATATTTGACTATTGATTCAAACTCATGTTCTAAGTCTTAACCTGCTTTCTGTCCCACCTGACTGACCAGAAAATAAATCTTCAGGGAATGTCACCCCAAATTACAATATGTTGCTTGGATCACTTCAGGCCATATTCATCAAGGCATAGCTAACACGGACTAAAGATTGGGGAAAAATACAAAGTTTTACACCAGAGCAGAGAGAGTTTAAATATTGGCTTCACCATCAATTATAGGTTCAAATTCTCCCTTTCCTAACTCTAAATAGGAATAGCTATGCTTCCAATATTGGAAAGTCACCCTTGACTATTAGCTGGAATATTACCTAGTAATGTCTACAACCTGAAAACAAACATTTTGACAAGTCCTTCACAGAATAAAGAAACTGAGTACTCAGAATACTTAATTAGCAATTAGATGCCTATATCCTGAGTTTTCAAATATTTCTCTTTCTGTTTTGTGATATTGCATAAATAATTGTGGCTCATCAGAAAATGCATGGGCCTTATGTCCAGGTAGAATAGGGTTTGGTCTTGTCTTTTGTCATTTGCTAGTTGCATAATTGAGGGCAAGTTATTTAACGTTGCTAAACCTCAGTGTACTCCTCTGTAAAATGTAGATAATAGCTACAAGGCTCCAAGAGACCAGAATCTTACTGTTATTTTCTTATCGTTATTATTATTATTATTATTATGGTACTTTTTGTGTCAAAAGTCAGGAGAAGCTAGACTGTGTACAGAATTAATGAATAAATTTTGGTAAGAATTAACTAGAGTCAAGGCAAGTGAGACCCTTAGCACACTCTTCAGTACAGTAATTATTCAGTTAATGTTGGCTATTGCAATCTCTAATTTAGACGAAGAGACTAAAAGTATATCCTCATTATATCCATAAGATAAGCATGTTAGCTACCTGAAAGGAGCTACTTTCACCCACAGGTCAAATTCAGCAAACTTTTAGCCTGCTTAGGAGAAGTGTTATTACAGGGCGAGACGCTGTATGGCTTTGGAATTAAGTGAGACAATCTGTGCATTACCATAGAACCACCATAAACACTGGCTGCTATTTTGATCCACGTTCATCACCATCTTCATCTGAGGCTGGAGTATGGAGGATGTGTGATCACTGGGTTTACCCCTCTTCCTTCTACAGAGAAGACAGCCCATGTGCACTTCCCCATGTTCGACCAGTTTAAGACACTTGCCCTAGGCATTCTGGCTCCTCCAACAATTGTGTTCTACTCAGGATGTGACTCATACACAAGTGTGTTGCTAATCGTGGCAGCCCAGCAGATGGAAAGCCACAGAGTTAAATGTCAGAAGATTACAACATTACTCAACCCAAAAGTGTTAGTTTCCATACCCAGGGAGCCAGAGAGATCAGGGTTCAGGGTTCCTCAACTGGTCGTCCATGCTTATGTCTGGTCATAGTTACTATCTTGAGATCAGCTGTAGATATAAATGTTGCTGAGTGTAGTCACTGCTGAAAGCCTTCAATGTACAATAGGCCACTACAGAGCACACTGAAACAGTTCACAAAATTATGAGTTGAGAGAGTAGCATATCAAAGTGGAAGGATAAAGCAAGAGCAGCTCTAGAATAAACAAGTAAATTTCCACTGCAGTAATCCAGGTAGGAAATAATAGGGCCTCACCTAAGAACACTACACTTAGATTATAAAGGGATCAATATAGAGAGAGATTAAAGAGGCTGAATCAATGGGACTGTATTATTTTCCTAGGGTTGCCTCCTTTGTTACCACAAATGAGGTGGCTTAAAATAACACAAATCTATTCTCCCCCATCTGTGGAGGATAGAAACTGACAGGCAAGGTTTCAGCAGGGCCATACCCTCTCTCTCTCTCCGGAAGCTCTAGCGGAGAATTCACCTTGCTGCTTTTGGCTTCTGGAACCACTGGAGCTCCTTGGCTTGCAGCTGTGCCATTTCAACATCTGTGTCTGCCTTCACATGCTGTCCTCCCTGTATGTGCAAATGCTGAGCACAAATGACATTGCAATCATCTAGAAACTGACATCATGCTAGCATAAATACTGAATGCTCAAAAATCAAATTTCAAATACATTAGTAGGGGAAGCAGGGAAAAGGAGAGGGACAGAGAATGGACTAAGCATTATATGCTTATGGTCCATTTGACAAAAAATCACTATGTACTATCCAAAATTTAAAAAAAAAAAAGATTATTGTATCCTATTTAGAATGTGGAAAGAATTATGTAAAATAGTGGAAATAGTGGAAGTAGGGGACCCTGGACAAATTGAGGGAATTTAACAATTGCAGTGTTTTAGTAATGTCTGACTGTAAGCTACATCCATGTGTTATTTAATAAAATATAATTTACCTGTAATTCCAGCATTCAGGAGGCTGAGGCAGGAGGATCAATGCATAAGTTCAAGGACAGCTTGGGCTACAGAGTGAGTTCAAAGCTAGTCTGAACTGCATTACAAAACTCTGTCTCAAATAAAAAGAATTTTTTTTTAAATTTAAAAAGTAAAGAAAAATAAAATAAAATACAAATGTGAAAAGAAGAGGAAATTCTCATTTCATGCCCAAGAAGAGAAGATCAACTGACCTTATCTTCACATGAATGAGTCCTCAAGGCCAGCTCTGGGAGGGACTCCTCCTAGCTAGGTTAGTGTCCAGTTGAGAATGCTGTTTGAGGATTCTATCTGGGCTTTGGCATGAGGCTGCACCCAAGGCACAAGGAAGTGAACCCCCAAAGTTCTGGGGAGATCCTTCACTGTACTTGTGTTCACTACTGAGGATCACTTGGAGAGGACTCATTTCAATGAAACTTTTGCACTCTGCAGTCATGTGTTCAATGCAAGGAGTTTGAGGGGAAGGTGGTTGTTGGAGCCATTGAAGCTGAATACATGTGCAGGGCTGTGGCATGGGCCAGGCATGGCTGAACTGAGAACAAAGAGACATCTCAAAAGGCAAGATAGGCCTCAGATGAGGACACCTGGTTCCATCCCCAGTTAATAAGATAGAGACTGTAGCTGCAGGCATTTCACTCCTGTAGCGAAAGTCACCTGGAGACTTTCTCCTAGGATGGTTCTCCTAAATTAACATAGTCTGTTACTTGGAGAGGTCCATGAACCACTCCCAAGGTCCTGCTCAGATTTTCTGCATTTTCTACTTTAACCCCTTCTTATTTGAATACTAAATAAATGCAGGCTATCCAGAGACATTCCCTGTCTTAGCCCCCAGAGTCAAGAACTCTGCAGAGGGTTCTGATCCTCCTGGAGCCCTAAAGTCATACCACTTGCCTTATTTATTTAAGCCTTTGCTGTACCCTTGCTTGGGAGTTGGGGATCTAGGCCAGGTCCCTGATAGGTGGTATTTCTGTGTTCATCACAAGTGATAGAGCCTAAGCAGCATGCAGTCAGGCTGGAGAAAATGAGCCTCATGCTTTATAAGGGGGTGGATTTCAGAAACCAGACACCCATGTTTATAGCAGTGCAATTCCTAATAACCAAGGTCTGGAAACTGCCTAGATGCCGATTGAGAAATGACTGGCTTAAGAAAATACATATATGCAGAAATAAAGAAGAATGAAATCACATCATGTTCAGAAAAATGAATGCATTTTGAGACTTTGAAAGTTAACATCATATGGTTTCTTTTATATGAGAAACCCAAACTAAAACTTAAAGAGTAAAATAAATGAGAGATTGCAGGAAAAAGAGAAGTAATCTTTTTGGAGAAGGAAACCAGGGAAGAAATTAAGAGAAAAGATAGGGAAGGAAAGCAAAAATGATCATGAAATGATACATACGTAACAATTTCCCAAAATGAATGTAGCTATTATATGTTACAAACCTATAGTAACAAAAAATGAAAGAAATCAAAACTGAAAGTAAATAAAAATTTAGAAGAAATGAAGATAACATTTACCACTACAAATTATCAAAAAGGGCACATTTCCATAAAGCAAGAGGGATACATGTTTTGAATGATAAATGCTGTCAGATACTGATGGCTGAGAGTTACCAAAATGCTTTACATCCATCATCTCATAAGCCACAGCTCTAATGTGCAATACCTGTTTTCATTTCTATTTTGTGGATGAGAAAAGTTGAAACTTAGACAAAGTAGGAAGTTGAGAAAGCAAGAATCTTGCTTCAGAATTACTGAAATAAAATTTCCAGTGAGGGATTCACATCTCTGCAATGCTATAAAGCTCTCAGATAAATCTGTGGCATGGCCAGGTTTGGAATCACAGTTTGGGTCACATTTTTAATGTAGGTTACAATTAATTATTGGGATCTTAATGTCCCATTCTAAAACAAATATGATTAACTCAGTCTTTCTCTGTTATTTCTTTTTAATTTTGCTTTGCATGTAGTATTGATTTTAAAATTAAAACTAAAAATTTTATAAAGGAACTTTCAAGTAAAAGCACTCAGTGTTTAAGAATTAAGATTGTGATATTATATAAATAAACATGTTGCTCTAAAAAATAAAGGACAATAAGTCATCATTTTTTTCCTGGGACTAAACAAGAAAGTGGCTATAAAAGATCTGGCACATATAAATCTAAATAGAGAAGAAGTCTGATATCTTGGAAAGACTGTGGGCTTTGGGGTTTACTGCTCTAAACTCAAATTCTGGTTCCATAGCTTGGGTAACAATGATCATTGAGGGTATTTCCTGTCTTGAAAAATAATTTTGAGAATTAAAATTTAATAATATGTCTGAGGCCCCCTAATGCAATCTTCAGAAAATAATTATGCTCAAAATAATACTAATTTCCTCTTGTAGGACCCGAGCAACCCACTGTATTTTGTTTGTTTGTTTGTTTCTCTTTTTGAACAGGCTGTCTTTCTCCTGGATTGTGCACTATTTTTCCCTCTGATGGCCTCTTTGATTGATCCAGTTAGCAATGTACAACTTTTTGTGACTTGAACTCACTGTCTTTCAATCCTTTGAGGAAAAGAAGACATGCCTTAAGACATTTCTACATTCTATAGGTTATTTACATGCCTTTAAACTACATCCCTTTGGGGTCTTTCTCCTCTAATGAAATTTGTGCAGTTTCACTTTTCTCAAATTGAGTAACCTTTGTAATGGTTTGCTTTAGTTTTCTTTCTGAGTGGATCATCAAACTTAATCTGATGATCATTATTACCCAGTTGTTCTTCTGGGAATATATCCCACATGGATCTTTACCCATTACCAAATGCGAGAGTTCGTATGGTGACCATATGTCCTGAGTTTGCCAAGACATTTAATATTGGCTAGTTTTCTACTGAAAGTAATTCGAGGTTATTAAATGTATAATTAAATATGACTGAATTTTTATTCACTTACATGATTTCTCATATAAATTATTTATATGATTATATGATTTATATTTTTCATACAAATCATCTTATTTTGTATTAAGAAATCATATTATATTTATATGTAAATTGTTCATATTAGAGTCCTAAAGGAGCATAAAATTAGATAATGATTTTTGACATATAAAGAATTTCCCTAATTGAAATGAATATAATTATATAAAGTTGGAACTACTCTTAAAAATCTGGGACATGTGGTCATAATAAATAGTTTCTTTCCTTTGGATACAGGGAAGTAGTCATTGTAATGGTCCTACGTTAATTAGAGGAACTTACTGGGAGAAAAATCATAGTATAACCATACTGTGCAGAGGAATGCCCTCTGTTAGAAATCAGCCAAAAGATATTAACAAAAGTGTTCAGCACTAATGGTATAAGCATTTAAAAAAGTTAATCCAGTACTGACTACATAGGGTTCATAAGCTCTGTGGAAAGATATCTATGGCCATGATCGCTACGGTGATACATAATACAAATAATTAGAATTACAAAACCAAGGAGAGAGTGAACTTATCAAAATACAGCATTAAACAAAAAAGGCTCTTTTTCTAAGGCATTTAGAAAATAAGAATCCAGGCCAACAAAGATAGCTGAGAAACTTGTCCAGTCACATCACCACCAAATTTCTCAACTGATTGGTTTCTTTTCTGCCAAAAGCTAGGCTCTGGGATCTTTTTTTTTAATACATTCTCCCCTTTTGCAATCTCATTCCACCATCCACCAAATTATCTTACCAGGTTACCCAGCTTCTTTAGTCTCCCAGAACAACATGCTGTAAGAACAAGGAACTACCTGCATGGTCAGCCCAGCATCAATATTAGCATGTGCAAAGCTGAATTTTGAATTACTGGAATATAAATACAAGGGAGAGAAATTTATACCCAAATGTATCCAAGTTCCTCCTCTGTAAAAAGAAAACTTGTAAAACATGTACCTTATAAGGTTGCTAGAAGATTCACACAAAATTTTTATCGTTATTAAAATCAAATATTATTTACATGGAATAAATACAGTATAGTAAGGGATAATCTATAAGATGTGATCAAAAATAGGATGAATGTTTAAATTTTTTAGAAAAATTTCTCACAGTATGAGACAGGTTATCATTAATCTCCCCCAAAATAGTCCTCCTCACTTCCAACACACTTATCCCACTGTTCTTGGCACTTTCCTCAAGTAGTTCTGAAAGTTCTCTTCAATATGCATCTTTAGTTGTACTCTTGTGGCTGCCTCAATGTCCTGAACTGATTCAAAATATTTACCTTTCATGGTCATTTTGAATTTGGGGAAGATTCAAAAGTCTGATGGTGCCAGATCCAGCAAATAAGGTGAGTAAGGACAAACTGTACTGTTTTTAACAAGTCTGCCTTTGCATTTGATGACACTAAACAGCAGTATTCACTGCTTTTTTTATCGCATCTTGTAAAGACACAACATGTCAGACCTCTGTTAAACTCCAGTGACACAATGCTGACTGAGATACAGTCCCAGCCCAGTGATGTTGACAATCTAGTAGGAAGTCTTCCCAGGAATTCTTCCTTACAGTGCAGTTGGAGTTAAAACAACAAAGGCATCTATATAACTCAGATTCTGGGGGTCACCTGCTCCATCCTCAGGGAGGAGTCAGCTGCATGACACCAGCTTGTGATGTGTGTCCCATTCCTCATAGGAGCCCTGTCAAACACACTCACGGAAGTTTTACTTAGATATTTTGATTTCCTAGATCTTGAGTAGAATGGGACATTTAGATATTAATCATATCCACAGGTAATTCTGTAAAGGGACAAATGTGACCTATATTTCTCAGATGTTTCCTATTGAGACTTTAGAAAACACAAATATGATGTTTGTTCCATGTATCTCTCAGTTAGTCCTTAGTATTGGTCTAATAGTCAGACATTAGGCATGATGGTGAGCCCCTTTTACACACATTTTACCCATTTTTAAGTTTAAAACTTTCAAAATTAGTTGTATATTGTGTTTTAATAACCTTAGAACTGTGTAGCCCATGTTTCCATTTCTCATAAACTTGAGTTCAGAATTCAGGTCCATCACTTTTTCCCTGGGCTCTGAAACTTTGAAAACAGTGTAACATATGCTTTCTCCTTTCTTAGTGTGAAAAGTAAAAACTGCAGAAAGTGATTCCAGTCAAAATATCATCCAGTAAACAGCTCACTAGAGACTGGAAATCTCCCCCTGGAATTCCACCCTAACAACAGCCTTAACAGCAAAGCTACACCCCAGATCCTGCTGCGTGTTATTCAGGTAAGAGCATGCTGAGTATCATCTGAAAGGTCACATTTGGTGACTCCTGTACACTGACATGTCTCCACTCATTTGGTGTGTGACAACTCAAGACATGGAGCTGCTCATGAGACACTAGAGACCCAAAATGAGTGATATTAGTATTACAGAATTTTAGAAGGTCCATCCTTCTCATTTTACTAATTAGGAAAATAGGAGAAAAGACAGTTAATTGGCTTAAAGAACACATTCAGAATAGAGCAAAGGCAACCCCAGAACCTGAGTCTCTTTCCACTCAAAGCCCTTTTATTCGCTCAAAATACCTTTGTGAACAATTAGCCATATTTTTATGATGAACTACATTGTACTTTCTTCATACATGATTATTGTTTAAAAAATAGATTATATGCTGGAATATATAACCTATAGAAACGATTATATATAAACACGAATCTAGCTGTAAATAGAATTTTAGTTAAATTAAGAGTAAAGTAAAAATTTTTAAATGTACTATAGACTATATAGTCAGCACTTGGGAAATACTTGAAGATAGTCCGTGTTATAAATTACTTTCATCTTTTAGGTCCTAAGAATAAGGAAAAGTTGCTCCCTTATGAAATTTACCTTAAAAATATTTATGTTAAATGAATCAAAGCTGACAGTTATGCCAAAAATATTGGCAATTAATGTAGAAGAGAAAGAGCAAGACAAGAATGAAAGGGGAAAAGAAAGATAGAAAAAGGAGGGAGGGGAAATAGGAGGGAGGGAGAAAAAGAGGGAAAGATGGAGGGAGAGAAAATGAAGGAAAGGAGGGAAAGGAGAAGAAAAGGAAAGAGGGAGATGGAGAGAAAGATCAGTTAGGCCTACAATGTTTTGCGTGAATCTTACTGAATACACTAAAATATCTTACTGCAAATATTGAGTATTAGGTTGACAATGAGCTTCTAGAATGACAATGTCTGCAGGAAGACTTTCTTTACATCAGGTTTTCTCAGGTAAAAGCCAGTACACTTTTTGGCTCCTTTCACTAACTGACTTTTCTCCTCAGAAGTTACGAATATGGGAATTCTACAGGGGTGTCCAGGCTTTGCCTGTAATGCCTTTGCCTGCAGGGAGGCAGCCTGCAGACACAAACATTCTGGGACTCAGGATGGAGGAAGAGATTGGTGTGCGTTCATTATGAAAGGCTAAATCATTGAAAGTGTGCAGATGCAGTATAACAAGCACTTTTACCAAATCCAACCATCCTCACATCTGCTGCAGATTTAAGGCATTAAAATATTTCAGTTAGGGCTTACTCTGTCTTTACACACCTCTCAAGCCATTCCTCCCCTCCTTCTCTACAGCAAGTGCTTATTCTGACATTCATGCTTGTTCTTCTTATATTTGTTTTAATAGTACAGCTGTCATGTACATATACCCATGTGTTTATAAAGCACATAGTAATATTGCACATATTTAAAACTTCATATACACAATGTTACATGGTACATATTCTACTACAACTTGTTTTCTTTACCAATATTTTTTCTGAGATTTCTCCATGTTGATTCATGTAGCTCTAATAAATTTGTTTGAGCCCCCTCTCTGAAGGTCTGTGGGTGTATCTTCCACTGGAAAGGGGAGACAACTGTACTGTAAATGTGGCTTATCAGTTTTTGGGGGATTATCTGCTTCTTGACTGCTTAAAACTCTCCCATAAAACTCTCCCTATGTATTGCTTCTTGATTATATATCTTTGTTGCTTCATTAGCTATAACTCTTCATTTTGTTTTTGTTTTTATTAGTTCATGTGTACATTATGTAATGATTTCATTTATCATTGGAAAGTTTGTACATGTACATAAGACAACTCAATTCTATTTTGTTCCCTTCCCCTCCCATCCCTCCTTGTTCCAACTGTTCTTCCTCTTCACTTTTGCAGAATGTCTATTTCCATTTTTTTATTCAGTTCTATTGTTTATGTCTTTTCCTCTTCCTCCCTCTCCACTTCCTCCGTCCCTTCCCATTTGAAAAAGATGCCCTATTATCTTTTATTTTGTTCTTTATTTATATTTTGGGTTTCTCACCATTTTGTTTATCGGTTGCTGAAGTGTTCACATTTCTAATTAGTGATGATCTGTCTTCAAATAGTATTATACCATTGTAAATTTTACCTTAGAACTTTACAAATAACATGCATCTATTTCCTCCCTCTCAGTTTTTGTTCTATTTTTGTCAAATATATTACGGCTACATGTTGGCTACTTTTGCCATCTCATAAAAGTCAACTGTGTTCCACTTTCCAAATCTTCAGTTTGGTATTTAAAAATCAGGTACTGTGGAGAGAAACAGGCAAACACTACATATGCACAATGGAAATAGGCAAATGGGTAAATGAAAATCAGCAAATGTTATAAATTAAGGCTTTTTTTCCCCCTAGAAATCCAGTTTTTTTTTTTTGTTTTTTTTTTGTTTTTTTTTTTTTGCGGCACCGGGGATTGAACTCACAACCTCGCACCTGCCAGGGCAAGCGCTTAAGGCACTGAGCCAAACTCCCGGCCCTGGTTTTTTGAGGCAGGGTCGCACTATGTAGCTCAGGCCGGCCTTTAGAAATTCAGTTTTTAAATATTTGGTCAGAATATTATTTTAAAACTCAGGTACATATATTTTTGGTGAAACATATATCTTTTTAAATTTTATTTACTTATCTAATTTTGATTTTTTGGGACAGAGTCTCAGTATGTATTCCAGACTGGACTTGAACTTACAACGTAACCCAAGCTGACCTCATACTCACAGCAATCCTACAACCTCAGCCTCCCAAGTGCTGGGATTATAGGTGTGTGCCATCATATCTGGTTACATCAATCTCTTGAAAGGGTTTTTTAAAGAAAAAAAATTTATATTTATCCCAATATTTACCATTTTTTTGTTTTCCTCATTTCTGTTGATCTCTGTGGATGAAGATTTCTATCTGCTATCACTTTCCTTTTGTTCAAGGATCTTTCTTAACCTTTCCATAAGGCAAATTCTGCTTGATAAATTCAGTCTTTGACTAACTATAAAAGACTTTATTTTGACTGCTTTTGAAAGATTCTCTGTTCTTGGTTTACAGATTTGGTTATTTTTTCTTTTAATCATTTAAAGATACTGCTCCACTGTCTTTGACCTGCTTTTTTTCTGGAAAGAAAACTTCTCATTCTTATCAGAGTTCCTCTGTACATGATGTGTCTTCTCCTCTTCCCACTTTCAAGACTTTTCTATTTATCACTTATTTTAAACAATTTGATTATGATGCTTTCTTGTAATTTTCCTCACAATTTTTCTACTTGTTGAATTCTTGGCATGGTGAATTTATAGATATACTCAAATTTGAAAATTCTCAGTCTTTATTTTTGTTCCCTTCTCACTCAGGGATATCAATTAAAGTACACAAACATTGGGCCATTTGATGATGTCCTAGAGTTCCACAACTCACTAACATCAGCTTTTTTGTTTACTCTGTGCTTTATTTTACGTCACGTCTAGCTTCATAATGCTAATCTATGCAGGTTCTCTAATATTTCCTTCTGTGATACCTACTCTAGTATTAGTCCTACTCAGTATATTTTTGTCCCCACCATTATGTTTTTTAAAAAGTTCAATTAACATCATTTTTATATGCTACGTATTTCTATTTACCATGCTTAAGATTTCCACTACATTTTTAAGCATGTGTAGGATACTTATAATAATTGTTTTACCTTCTTTATCTAGCCTATTGACTTGTCTCCTCACATGAGTTGCTTCTTTGCATGATTAGAACTTTTCTATTGAATGCCCCAAACTATAAATTTTTCTTTGTTGAATGCTGTATAATTTTTGCATTCCTTTAAATAATTTGAGCTTTGTATGAGACATAGCTATCTGGCAATAGTTTGATTCTTTTGAGCTTTGCTTTTAAGTTCTGCTAGGCAAGAACTGAGCATTCTTAATATAATCCTTCTGAGCACACTACTAAATGCCTTATGAATTCCTAGGCTTTCTAGTTGGCCTGGTGTGAACAGCACTATTCTTGACCCTGCATGAACTTCAAGGATTGTTCCCTCTTCTCCTTTTATGTGGTTATTCTCTCAGATGGGGGTAATTTTCTCAAACATATGTGCTGATCAGTACTTGGAAGAAACCTGGAGAGGGAGCTTCTGTAGATCTCTAGAGCTCTTTCTGTCTGCAACTTTCTGCTATCTTTATTCTGTGGACTGTAAATGCCTTGGTCTAAGTAGACTCCTGTCATCTGCCTTTCCTAAGCACAGGGAGTCTTTCCTGCCCGAAACACGTTCCTTCTCCCTGTACAATGGTTCAGAAATTCTCTGTGCTGGTTAACCATAGGGCTACTCTTGCTGTTCTCCCTTTTCTTTGGAATCATTGTCATATTATTCCCTAAGTCTAATACTGGAAAACCACAATTTCACATGTTTTGATCATTTTTTTTCACTTTCTTGAAGGAGAAAAAATTGGCTGTTTTATACTCAAACTTGGCCAAATATAGAAGAATCAGTGTGTCTTTAAAATTATTTATTTATTATAAACTGGCCTTTAGACTTTACCTCTGGTCTCAGGGTTTGGTAAGTGAGCCTCTACGCTGGAAATATAACCTTTGTTCTTGTGCCAGGACGTCAGCTTACTAAGTATTCAAGAAGGATATCTGACCCCAAGCCACACAGTCACTAAAGTGACCCTATAAAGGTCCTTGAAAGATAGCAAGCCCCTGAAAGATTTGTGTGGCTGACTGAGCTCCAAACTGATCCCTATTTTGAATTTCTTCATGTGCATGATTTAAAAATAAAATAGTTACATAAGCATATGTAGTTTATAGACTGTGTATATAACCACATTCCATGATTAAAATGCTGAAACTATTTACTTACTTATCAAAATTTGCAGATGGAAAATTCATTTATCTATATCTTTAGTGGTACCATTAAGAAAAATAGCATGTATCAAGAACATACTGTATGTTACTAGTAAAAAGTAAAACATTTTATTTTCCAAAAAGTGTGTATTTGTTCTCAAAATTACTTTTTATTACAATGTTTTCCTTTATTCAGTACTTGGGTGACAACTACAAGTTTTTAGAGAGGAAATATATTAGCTCTACTTCATGTTCATACATTATTGTTGGCAGTTAATGTAATTCTACTAAAGAAATTCCTCAAAAAACTACCTACCTTTCAGTTTGTGAAAGTGGAGATTTCATTCAGAGGGCATAAAATTCTCAATTACAGATGTATTTGACCTCAAGAAACCTTGCCAAAAGCCCCAAATGATTCAATCATCCTAAAGAATAGGATTGAGCCAATTGCAACTGGAATTTTCTGCTACCAAAACACAGAGCTAAATGAGTCTCTTTTCTATACCTAATCATCCCCAGTTTAACTGGAAGTAAAGAAAAAAAAAGTCTGCCTGATACAGCACATTCCTAATTCTTTTCACGTTGGTCCCATTTGCTCAGAACAAGTCAATGTAACAGACTTGAGAATTTTGTGACTTGTCTCCCCCAGCTCTATCCAAATATGCACTGCTACCTGAAAGATAGTGCAGTTCATTCTTAACATTCTTAAGGTTTTATTTTTATCATAATTATATCTATACATGGTATACACACATAAAGTCAGAGCCCTCAAATTCATTAAAGGAGAATAGCTGCACTCTGTTTTTCCATCTCCTAGGAAACATGCCAAAATTGCTCATGCTAGTCTTTTGATACTTACCTCTGTATCTCTAAATCACATTAATGTTTCTGTTTTCATTATAAATATTTTTAGCCTTAGTCAACATAAGTAATTTTCTACTATAAAATATGAATATTTAGCTCTCCTCCCCATGTACACTGTCCAAGTCCAGGAAAGTCCCAACCTCTCCATATTCCCTAATGCAGCATCCTCTCAGATCAGTACTCTATGAAATCCACCTCCTACATCAATCCCCACAGGACTGGCATGGTGAAACTTCCTAATCCCTTCCATACATCTCTACCCTTTCACCTCCATTCTCACAATATTAATATGCTAGTATCAGATCATGATACAATATGGGCATCATGATGTCTAACAAATGCTAATCACATAATATTGAGATGACTAATTTTTATTTTCTATACTTTTTTGGTGGTACTGGAGATTGAACTAGGAAATTCATATTGAGCTACCACTCCAAATCCCCAGACCATTTTTTTTTTATTCAGACACATGGTATTGATAAATTTTCCATTTTCAATCTTATCTGAGTAGATAATTTTTTGATGTTGAGATTTACCTTCTTTTTTATGTATTTATCAATAGTACAGACCTAGAATTTCTACTTCACATCAAAAGTTCTTTTAATTTAAGCAAAACTCTTATCAATTTCATCTTCTTGAAATGTTCTCTTTCTCCTTGCTCCCATCTATTCATGTGACCTCAGGTCAACTATACGCATGCTCTATTGAGATCACCCAGGCTTCCATCCACTTTGCCTCTTTTTTATATTGTATTCACTCTTTCCTCTACCCCATTTCTTGCTTTTCTCCCTCACTTTGATGGTCTGTGTCCTCCAGTGGCTTTCAAAAGTAAGCCTTTTGAGAAACAGCATATTTGATAATGTCTTTATTCTATGATCACATTTGATTTATAATTAAGTGTAAGAATTGTCCTTAAACCTCTGACATACTTGTTGAAAATTCCAAAGCTTTTCTGAGTCTTTTTTTTTTTTTTTTTTTTTTCAGCATCAGGGCTCAAACTCACAATCTTGCACTGGCCAGACAGGCACATAAGCCACTGAGCCAAACTCCCAGCCCTAGTTTTTTGAGGCAGGGTTGTGCTATGTAGCTCAGGCCGGCCTTGCACTTGCATTGTAGCCCAAGCTGGCCTCGAACTCACAATGCTCCTCCTACTTCAGCCTCATGAGTGCTGGAATTAAAGGTGTGCACCACCATGCCTGGCTCTTTTCTGAGTCTTAAAGACTCGGCTAACAGCAGCATTTTTCTGTCAGAAACTTAACAAATGTTCTCTGTCCCAAGTATTCCAAAGCATCATGATGATAGGCTTCATTGTGGGTCTGTTGTAACTCATTATACTAAGTCCTTTTATTGACCTTTCAGTATAAAAATTCCTCACTCTAAGTTTGGGAAAATGTTCCCAATTGACCTTAAAATACCTAACCTATCTCCAAACTTTTGCTACTGGGATGTTAGACTTCCAAGTTTGTTCTTCTGATTACCTTTGTATTACCTTATCCATTTTTTACTTCACAAGAAATTTCTCAACTCTATATTCCATTTTCCCAATTTTTTTTGTTTTGGTTTGGTTTTTTTTTCATACAGGGGATGGAACTCACAGTCTCACACCTGTCAGGCAGGTGCTTACGCCACTGAGCTAAATCCCCAGCCCTATTTTTTGAGACAGGGTCTCACTGTGCAGTTCAGGCTGACCTTGAACTCACTTTGTAGTCCAGGCTGGTCTTGAACTCACAACGATCCTCCTACCTCAGCCTCCTGAGTGCTGGGATTACAGGCGTGCACCACCACGCCCGGCTCCATTTTCCAAATTAACATTTTTTCATTTCTCTTACATTTTGATTTCCAACAGTACATCTTCATTCTGCGTATGCCTTTGTATAGCACACTCTTCTTCCTGGATGTGAGACAGAAAAATAGGTGATGGTTAGCCAGCTGGTCAAGTGGGTATGACTTGTCAATCACAGAGATTCAAGAGGCATGCACCCAAGTCTTACACCTGGAATCAGAGAATGCTATATTCAATTCTTCTCATGAGAATTCAAGCAGATTTTAGATAGAACACTAAATCTAATGTCAGTGCTTGGAGTTGGGAATACATAGATGGTCACCATTAAGCTCTTGGTCACCATGTTCTCTTTCACAATGGTCTGCTCTCACTCTGTAGAGCGTACTTATTTTCTTAATTTTAACTGGCCCACACTCTGCAGAGTATATTTCTTTTACAACCTTTAATACCTTAAATAAATGTAAAATCTTGCTACATATTTCATTTGTCTCATCCAATTCTTTGTTCAGGACAAAAAAGAAAACCTACAGAGCACCTCTAGAAGAAATGCACACACTCCAGAACACTCCAGAACCTGGTAACATATTTTAGCCACATTTTGACAAAGTCAGGCAAGAGCCAGTAAGACACTTTGGGCACTTTGTCTCTCTCTCTCTCTCTCGTTCTCTTTCTCCCTCTTTCACTCTGAAATCCATGGAAGGACTGATTTACTTTTTTTCTTTCCCTCTCTCTCCCCTAGGGAAACTTCAATCCCCTTTTTCTCCCTTCTGTGCTAAGGTGGACTTTCATTCATCGAAGGGGTCAAATCCTTTCTGGTTATTGGGGAACCCAGGGAACTAGAAGATGTTAAAAAATAAGTGAATGCTGGGAAAATCTGGAAGTTTTCTCTTGGTTCCAGGAACAGTTTCCTAGTGTGTCCCACCATGTGGGATGGTGAAGAAGAAACGCATGACTTCTATGTTTTTCTCAGCAAATAAGAGAGCCACACTGCTCAGTTATATAGGATAAACTCAAGGCTTTTATAGGTAAATGGATGCAAATTGAGATCATACTCATAGGCAAAATAAATCAGACTCACATGTGTAAACATGGTACTGTCTCCCTAGTGCAAAAAACTGAAAGAGCAAATAGGATCCAAAATATAGACTAGATATTATGCAAGTGAAATGGGAAGAAACTGCTCAAAAGGAAAGAACAACTGGGATGAGGGAAAGGAGAAAAAAAGGGAAAATATTATACATATCTATATATATAGACATAGATATAGACATAGAAATCATAGATAATTGTACTACTAATCTCTGTTGATTCACCAAAAACAATGGTTTGTGCTTTCATTGTTTGATCACTTTTTCTTGCCTATATCTTGTAATCTGAGCAACTACTTTGAAGATAACAATGCACAATATATTAACCATTGTTAATCTCCAATTATGTTGTTTTGGAATTTGTTATCATCATTTTTGTTCTTTTTTCATGTCAACATAAAAAAGTAGGCATGCTCACATACATACATGCACATGCACGCACACACGCACACACCCACACACGCAAGACAGCCAAATTTATGTCCACTTCTCTTTCTTCTTTTTTCCATTTGGCCTCTCATTGTGGGTATAAGTCAATAAAGAGCAGCCAGAGAGACTGTAATTAAAGCAGTTGCAGAACATACTCATGTTCCATGTGTGACCTAGAGTTTAGTGTGACTTTTTGTCCCTGTGTTTCTGTACTCCATGATACTGTGCTTAGCTTTTTCACTCTTTTAGGAAAAACAGCTATTGGTAACTTGATTTACCACTTCAGTAGCCACCTACTCCAATTCGCCCCTTTTGGTGCTCAAAGTATCATCTGCGTTTTTCCCCTCCATGACCTTTTGTCTCTGGGTGTCCTCAGTAAGTCATGTTCTCAGGGCCTTGTTTGATCCCAGTCTATGTTTCTACCAGTTTAGCAGTCATTTTGGTTCATCATGAGAGTTAATCATATAGGTTGTCCAAGATTTGTTGGCCATTTTGGTTTATCCTGTAGGTTAGCCAAATAGATTCTGCCATATTTGCTAGCAATTTTGTTTGGTCGAATGGACTAATCACATGGTTCTACCATGTTTATTCACATTTTCTTTTTTCAACTAAACTCATGGTTACTAGGAAATCTCATCTTTATAGCTAAGAGCTAAAGCCTCCACTTTTAGGACACATATGGGCCTCCTGGCCAATTCTTTTCAGGATCAAATCAGATACCTTCTCTGTTTTCTTTTTAACAGAAATACAGGTAACTTAGAAACGTGTATCTGAGGGCCTGAGCAGAAAGAAATGAACAACTAGTAAAGGTCAACTCAAGGCTGTGAGTATGCAAAAGCAGAGCCATCCTTTTACTTAGAACTTTTTTTCATGAGTTTTAAAAAGAAGTTTCTATATCCACTGCTTTAAACAAGGTACCAAAGGTTTTATTATTGGGATAAACATTTCATTATTGGGATAAATGTTATTATTGGGAGATACTGTTTCTCATGTGGCTAAAAAGACTTTTGGCGGGTGAGGGAGCTCCACCCTGATCTCTTGGGCTCAAGTGGCTAAGAGAGCCCCCAAAGGGCTCCACCTTGATCTTTTGGAAGTTTTGAATGGAATCCCTAGGGAGCTCCACCTTTCTCTCTAGGTAGTCAGTGGATCATGTTCTTAGGTAAGCCCAGGGGGTTCCACCCAAGTCTCTTAAGAGTATACTGTTTCCCGAGTGGCCAAGGGAGTCCCCAGAGGAGGGCACTCCACACTGATCCAGTGGAGTCCCTACAGGGTTCCACCATTCTCCCCAGGAAATTAGTAGGCTACAGTACAGGCAGTCCTAAAGCTATGTGACCTCCTACAGGCACCAGTGCTGCCCCAGCTTAAAGCAGAGAAGTTTGCTTAGTAGTATTTGAGTCTCACAAGGGACACTTCATGAACTTGACAGGACTCCTGCTTCTGCATAGGACATCATCTTAAGGAACTAGTTCTCTCTTTCTCCAGAGGCCCCAAGACAAGCCAAGGAAAACTCAATAAATAACAGCTCACAGATCCTACCAACCTCAAAGTTAAACTGTGTCCTTCAACATTGGGAATGTTTTGATCCTGATCTGCTAATATGGTTTGGATTCAGTATGAACTAGGGTGTGGCAAAGGATGCACTCAGGATGGCAGTTTACACTGTAGTACTAGTTTTCAGTTAATCATTTCTGCAAAAAAACCAGAGAAGGTGGAGTGAAATCCCTTATGTTTAGGCTTTTGCATGTTTTTATCTCTGGAAAACCACAAGAACTATGGTATTTAGACTGGCCCCTGAGGCAGAAGGGATGCTATCATTGGTGATCCTGTGTTCAGGTCCTTACCTGTTTGTCAGAGGACATAAGTTTTCTTTTAAAGGAAGCAATCACAATGTGAGTTCTCCTCAATCTCTTCCCTATGTCACTCAGGGACTCCACCAGATCGTACCATCCCGGAGGAACTCAGTATTCCCCAGGCCAGTCATCATGCACCTCAGACAGCTTTCAAACCTTCAGGATGTATTCAAAGTGGTGTTTGCTTCTCCTCTAACTCACAGTTCATCTTGTCCCTAAGGAAAGTCCTAGAAGCAGAGGGGATTACTTGAGTCCAAGTCCCTTTTTCAGTTTCAGATATTCGACAATGCATAAAATGATTAGGCTGACTTTCAGAAGATTCTAGTAGTAGAATTATGGAGATTTATGTCTCTCAGGGGAAAATGAGGCAGATTAAAGTGTGGCTATACAGTTGGGCAAGTGGGTGTGAACTGTCAATCAATAGACATCCAGGAGATACACACTTAAACTCTGTACCTTAAACCAAACAGAGAATGCTATATTCAATTATTCTCCTAAGAACTCAAGCAGATTTTTGATAGGATGACCTAGATCTGGTGTCAGTCTAAGGAGTGGGGGATACAAAAGATAGCCACCATTGTGCTCGTTGGCTCTGTGTTCTTTCTTTCACAGTGGTTCGCTCTCACTTTGTAGAGCATATTTCCTTGCCTACTTCTTATTGGCATCCCATCACCATGCAGAGTACATTTCTTTACAACCCATAATACATTTAATAGATATGAGCCCTTGCTATGTATTTTTCTTGGCTTGTCCAATTTTCTGTTCATGATAAAAAGAACTAGAAAGTACCTCTAGAAGCAGTGAACAGCAACCTAAGAATCTGGTAAAAGCTTTGTGCAATTTTTCATCATTCTGAAGATATTAATGGAGGATATTTGGGGTTTTTACAGCATTTTCTTCCTTCACAATTTATGTTTCCTTAAAGTCTCTCCCTTTCTCTCTCCCCCTCACTGCCCACTGTGTGTGTGTGTGTGTGTGTGTGTGTGTGTGTGTGTGTGTGCATACTTGTGCTTATATTGGCTTCTATATTTCATATTACAGACTTACTTAAAATATCTAGTGATCTTGGTCATCTGATTATAATGCAAGTTAGCTCTACAAATTGAACAGAAGTGCTGAGTTATAAAAAGTTGGGTCAATGTCAGTGATTTTGATTTGGCAGGGGCGGGGGGTGTATTTTCTCTTGGACAGATCAGATTCTCCACTGGAGGGAAAAATAAATTTCTCTACTAGAGTTGAGTGTCTGCCACCATTCTAGAAGTCAAGGGAGGGAAAGGGCCCGGACCTCTGCATATTCCTGCGCTCATTTTGCTTTAATCCTCTTGTTTCAGTAGCATCTGAGCTCTTCCCTTGAACTGACATTTCTGAGTCCAGACACTTATTGTGAGCCTTCCTGAGAATGTCCTTTCCCGTCAATCTCCCAAGATAGTAGAGGAGGATCTGGGAACCTGTCATGGACTCTCCTGATTTTTTTCCTTCCTGTCTCCATTCTCAGAGGTCCCTGATATCTTCAATCCCTGAAAATCTGGTGGCTCTGTGTTGCTGCCTGCCTTTCTCTACTGCTGTTGGTGTATGTTGTGGTTTTGGTTTTCTTGTTTGTTGATCTGTTGATTTTTTTTTCTACCACAAATTCATTTGTTTCTGTATTCCAAAGCTTGTTACTTTTTGCTCTGCTCTTTCCCTCTGTGACCTTTTAATGTTTATGCTTAAGTCATTTCAGTGGATATTCAGGCAGTATCAAAAGTCAATATATTTATTCAACTTACCATCTTTATCTTGAAGTGTGTGTATTATAACTTTTTTTATCTGTGGCGTATTGCAAAAAAATTCAAGTCATTTTCCTCTTCCTTGTGTCTTTGTCATTTTTAATGTGATTTGTGGCTCCTTTCATCAGAAACTGGAATTTATTCCTTTCTTTTTAAAGGAAGGCTGATCCTGGGACTTGCTTTGATCCATAAAAGACAACAAAATTGACAGCACACTGGTTTCAGGTTTAGAATTCTAGATACGTTATTTTGGATTCCATCTATTATCTTAGAGCCTGCCACCAAGTAGGCAAGACCAGCCTAGCTTGATAGAAAAAGAAAGGCCTCCAAAGGCAAGCTTTTTCAACTGTAGCCATTCCAGGCTGGAGGCTCCTAGGAGATTCCAGAGTGAACTGCATGCCAGAGCCCATTTGGAACCAGAAAACCCTATAACGTCTCTCACAAGCTCCCAACCCACTCTACTAAATATTATAAATACTGTGGCTCCTATTTCATCTACTAAGTTTCAGGACCTTGTTATGCTGCAAAGGTTACCTGGCTCTACTATCAAAAATGTAATTTCAAAGATCCTTTTTGTAAGCATAAGAAGGGAATCTCACCAAGTCACACTAGACAGATCCATCAAAAGGGTTTAAACTTGTTGATCTTGCGTTCGAACAATGCTTGCATAAATAATGAATGGGTTGGTTCAGAACTTTATATTATTCTTATTGCAAAACTACACTCCTCAAAGGATAGCAAATCAATTTCATAGCCAATGTTTAGGCAGCAGCAGACAGTTTAATTCAACACTACATACCTACTGGTTACTGTTTCCAGTGACACCAGATGCTGAAGTGAGCAGCTGTGGAAACAGCACGCTGATGTGTGAGACTCCTCAGGGTTCCAGGAAAGGGTCAGACTTGGTTTTCAACATCACCAAATGCCTACCCAAGCAAAATAGTGATGTTTTTTGCTTTGATTTCTTTTAACGTCCTACCAGAAATAAAATATATTAATTCACTGCAAAGTCGTCCCTTTTGAGATATGCCCACAGTCAAAACAAACCAAAAGATTGGACAGGTAAGAGTGAAGCAGAAAAGGCTAGCCTTTCTGACAACACTATAGTAACAGATCATTTTACTGGACGACAATTGAAGCTGAACCACACCTTCTCCCTATAGATGTTTCAAGAGCTGCCAGGAGCTCTGGACAGGTACAGAGGCGCCTCTGTCTGAGCCCAGTTCCAGGGGAGCTCCTACTTCTGGGCAGGGCTGGGAGAGGTAAACCACTTAGACATAGCATATCATGTTCGGAGAAAAGAAAAGGCTCCAAAACACCAAGAGGCTAAGCATCCATCTCAAGGAAGTTAGGAAAACACAAAATGCACACAAACCATGCAGAAAGAAGAAAATAGCATAAGAGCAGAAGACAAGTTTAGTTTCTAGAAAAGGCTATGTGAGTCTCAGGCAATGTTCTTGTCCTGGGCTGCAACTGTGTTCACTTTGTGACCATTTGCATGGCTCTATATTTTTGTTCTATGTACTTTCTGTATTTAGCTTATATTTTCATGCTGCAACAGTTCAAACATTTTCTACTTTGTAAGAAAACAAGGAGATAATGGTTATATCAAGATAGGTAGGGAAAAGGGAAACAGCAAGCAAAGCTGACAGATGATAATTAAAGAGAACTTTGTAGCAGATGAAGCTAAGGATTGAGCATTGTATTGGAGAAGGAAAGTAAAGGAAGAATAGTTTGAGACCTGCTGACATGGGAATTCTGCAGAGTTTCATTGGAGTGGAGACACCTGCCTGGCAGTTGGGGTACCATGTGAGGGCTAGACTGAGGAAGGAAGAGTTGAGGGTCATGGGGCTATGGAGATCTTTGAGGAGGGAGACTGAGGGACAAAAGGAAAGAGAAGATGAAGTGAGGCTCCCAGTACATTCTGCAGACAGGTGGCTGAAGGAAGGACATCAAGGGCACTTCTAGACTTGCAGGAAGGAAATCAGGAGGACCTGGATTGATGGAAGCAGCAGGAGGAAGTGGCTCGAGAATTAGAAACTAGGTGTGGTCGTGCATGCCAAGAATCCCAGCACTCTGGGTGGCTGAAGCAGGAGGATTGCAATTTCGAGGCCAGCTTGAGCAATTTAATGATTTAGACCCTGTTTAAAAATGTAAAAAGGGCTGGGCATGTAGCTTGGCGTGATGGTTCAATTCTTAGTACCACCACACACACACACACACAAATATATATATATATATATGTATCTATAATATATATATATATTATATATATCATTATAGATGATAGAGTGTGTAGTATCACAGAAACATCCTTTGACTTAGCAGGAAAGGGGCTGTACCAGCCCTTCAAGAGGTGAGTGTCTGTGGAACTGAGAAACTGGCCACTAGAAAGGCAAAAGCTCAGCCCGACTGAAGTAGGCCCTGGAGCGTCAGGACCAAGGTCCAGACATGGCAGACACTGTGGCTAATCATCGTGTGGGGGAAGTAAGGACCAGGGAAGTTCTGGGGGTGGAGTTGTTGTGGTTTAAATGGAGGTTAAATCATAAAATAAAAGAGAGTTGAACAGTTTTAAGTGCTGCAGAAAGAAGTGACAATTTGGACAAGAATGTGTGAAAACATGGGCCAAAAAAGAGGTGAAAATTTGATTGAGGGTTCTAAGGTGGAGATGAGGACCAACCCTAAAAGAGACGCTGTGCTTCCATTGGTGGGGAGAAGGGAGGGAGAGAGGGGAATTTTCCCTGAAGTAGCAAGAAGATACGACACTTCTGATAAACTCTTTTGTGTCTGTGACATTTCTAAGAGCAAAGCAGGTAGAATAAGGGATTGGAGACTTAAGAGCTGGGAAAAAGAGAAAAAGATACAGGCAATCACAGGCAGGAAAAGATAGCAACACACGATTTCAGCCTGGCAGACATGGGCCCCACCTGTTCAGCTGCCTATTTCACTAAAGGAGTTACCTTTCAGATACTTCTCTGTGAAGCTGAAACCTTTTTAACTTTCTAAGGGTATTATTCTGAATATAAATTTCTTCTTCTTGTATCTCAGAATTATATGCTTATTTCCATTTTATGTGAGAATATTTGGTCCTGGATAGAGCTGAGGACCATAATGAAAAGGCACAAAACTTCACACCCCAACATGAAAAATGACTATTTTTATGGATAATGACCATAGCAACAATATAAAGAAGGAAAAAATATCTTATTATTTCAACACCCTTCTCATTTACATAGGAAGTTACTTTTCTGAAAGAGTTCATGTTTTGAAGTTAATTAGACCTGGGCTCAAATGCAATGCCAGTCAAATACCACCATACATTACAACCCCATCTTATCTTCAGCTTCCCATTCTCTAAAAATGGGGAAATAATGCCTTTCTTTCAGAGTGCCCATAAATGTAAACTGAATATAAAGTCTCAAGTAATGATCAGTGTACAGTAATAAGGTATCCTATAATTTAAATTTATACTTCACATCATCACACTATTATCACCATCATCTTTAATGTCCTAGTGTCTTAGTTACTTTTTACTCGTTGCGGAGACAAAATACCTGATGCCCAAAATTAGGGAAGGAAAGGTTTATTCTTACAGTTTCTTGGGAGTTTCAGTCCATGAGTTGGCTCCAAGTCAGCATGGGGTGCCAGGGCTGCCATTTATGGTGGCTGCAAGCTGCAAGGCACACTGGTATGAGAGAGAGAGGAGGAAAGGAAACGGAAGTGGAGCAGAAGAGAAAGAGGAAGACCCGCCTTCCCTTACACTGTATCTCAGCTCCACCCCTGGGCGTGGGCAGCATTCACGTTGCTAATCCCAGTGCTAGACAACAAACTGAACACAAGCAGCCCCATCAAAAGTATGAGGACTTGGGGGAACATAGCATATCACCCAATACTCCTAGTAATTTAGGTTTTGCTGTCAATTGCATCAGTAGGTAGCTAGGTGAATCTTAATAACATAAAGTCTTTCAGTCTTTTTAGTTCTTTCAACATAAATAGAACAGGCTTAAATATAACAACTATAAAGATTTTCTAAAGAATTGTCTTAGTTACTTTTTCTCATTGCTGAGATAAAATGCCCAACACCCAAAGTTAAAGAGGGAATGGTTTATTTAGCTCAGTTTATAGAGGTTTCAGTCCATATCAGCTGGCTCCAAGGCAGGGTGGCACATGGCAGAAGTAGATAGTTCATGATGGCAAGATCAAAAGGAGCAAATAAGCTCCTTTTGGCCCCTTTTATCTTATCCAGACTGCTGGGATTAGGGTGGTGCCAATCCAATCAGCGAATGGATCCAACAATCACCCAGCCTTAATCCCAGCACCCTTAATCCCAGTACTGCACCATGAAAGAGTCACAAACTAGATTCAACTACCTCTGAAAAAGTCTCATCTAAAAGTTCATGAGGCTTTAAGGGGACTTCGAGACATGAACCATAACAAATATAAAATTTGATATTGGTTTCAAATCAGAATCCTTTAATATCTAATAGCTGTAACTAATTTTGACACTTTGGTGTCTTTCTGAATGTAGAATGTGGCTCTAAACTAACATAAATTTCTCTTTATTCCTATTTTTCAAATTTTTAATATGGCACACTTATTTGAAACTGTACCTCTAGGTTAAGGCTTGTTTAAAACTGTCTATATTAAGGCTTGTTATTTTGTTGTTGCTTGTTTTGTTTCACTTTTAGTACAAGCTTATGTAACTAAAGAAAAAAAGAAAAAGAGAAAAAAGTTCTGCAACAGACTAGGGTTCTTATAAATATGGCCAAGATAAAAGAGAAAAAAAAAGTCTTCCTAAATGTAAAAAGAAAAAAAAATGTATGTTTCATATCTTATTCTCAGAAAATTAAGATATATCTTTAAACTGGAATATGTATTCCTAAGAATAAAGCAGTTCCACATTTAAATCTGTTAACTGGTCTTCAGTGTTGACAAAGTGCTCAACATCAGGGATGATCCAAGTTTCCAGGGTGTTATTTCCATTGCTGACAAAGTGTGACTGTCAGACACTGGGATTCTCCATTGCAAATTTCAGCAAAATGAAAACTCCTAAATATGAGTATGTATATTCCATTTTTATAAATGCTTATGGTATGCTATTTTGGAGAAGCACAAGTTAGAGAACCACATATTTAGTAATATACACACACACCCCTGTACGTGCATATGCACACACACACACACACACACACATCCATACATTCTAAATTCATTAAAGAACATCAGGATGAATTCATTCCAATTACTAATAATGCTACATCTGAAATATGGAAAAGGCATAGGGTAGAGATTTAAAGACGCTGCCACTTTTTACTCTATAAGTTTTATATTGCATAAATTTGCAATTAAAATGTATTGTTTTATGATTTAGAATAAGTAAAGCTTAATTGACAAATACATATAAATAATGTCACAATAACTTGAAGTGACTTATTGGGAAGGTGATACAAAAAGAAGTAAGTAGTTAATGAGATGTTTTTATAACTTTAAAAGTCATTCCAATTAATTAAGCTTCCAGGATTTGTCTGGTTCTATCACAATTTAGTCTACAGTTTATGCAATCACTGCACAGGAGACACTTTGCTGAAGACCTCCAGCATTAAAGCATTTAATCCTTACACTAAATCCATGAGATTAACATTATTAGCCTCATTTTCCTATGAGGAAGCTAGAGTCCAGGGAGATTAAGTTCTCTTGCCAAGGTCACATCACTGAAAGAAGGGACTTGAGATTGGCACCATGATCATAACCATTAAAACCTACAGCCTACTGCCTTCCATAGTGCTTTGCACTTTGGAGGAAGAGAAGGTGTTATATATTAGCAAAATCTCACAAAGTTGAGAGTTCAAAAAATATATCATTATGATCAATTTTCCTACAGGAAACTTAAATGCTGATTAGCCACTCGCTCTAACACATTATCAAAAATTGTTACTTTATGCCAACAAGCACTTTATGTACCTAAACCTTGCCAAAAGCAATCACTGGAGACAGCAGGATGTAGAAAATGAAAACAATCATAAAATCTTCATCTCAATAAAGCTAGTGGAAGAGTCTAAATGAATTAACCATTTGATAGACTGATTATACTAATTTCAATACCTTAGATTACCATTCTCCCCCCAACCTGGGACTGAAACCAAAGGCTTTATCATGATTGCATAGACTCTGCAAAACCCCATGAAATGGTGCCTTTACTCGTTCAATTACATATGATGGTGAAGTTATACTCTTGATTAACTGGTACTTGTTGTAAACAAGCAACAAATAATCCAACCCAAAGTTACCTAGACATATATATGTAGGTGAAAAGCTCAAAATAGAACATGATTCAGAGGCTTAATATGTCACTAGGAACCATTTCCCCATCCTTTTGCTCTCTGGTATACTTTCTCTTGGAGAGCATAGAAAGGAGGCTTCTGCAGATTCTCACACCTCAAATACAAATCCACAGAATGAGAGCAAGATTCTCCTTTGTTATCCCTAAGTCCTGAGATGCAGTACAACTGGGTCATCTTAGAGTGCTGCCTTTCCCAAAGCCAGTCATTATACTCTGGGAAACATGATGTGCTGATTAGTTTAGACTTCATTGCCAATAACCCTCCTGGAGCTTGAGTTGGAGCCAGCCATAACCATGTGGAAGGATCCTTGGGAGAATTGACTTTCATAAGAGAATCCATATCTAGCATAGAAAAAGATGAAGAGATGCAACAGACTTCTCACTCTAATAAGGTGTGAGTGTGTTGTCTGCCGAGTCTCCGATGTGTCTTGGTGGTGCTCACGTGCCTCAGGCAACATCTGGTTCTCTGTCTAGGACACCATCTTGATAATACTCACAAGAGGCCACCCCATACTGTGATGAATCTACTAGCAGTTATCCAAAATGAAAACCTTCATCTCTCAGCCTGTCCCTGGGACCCTAGCTTCCTTACCCAGCTTCTGATCTCAGCAGCTATTGGGTAAGAACAAGGAACTACCTCATGGAAGCTATGGCAGAGGCTTCTCAGTCCTACTGAGAGCTGAGTGACTTCTGCAGTATGTAAGGACTCTTTCCAGGCAGAGAGGTAAACGGGGACATGTGGTAGTGTGAGTGTTGGGGATATAGAGGAAGGAAGAAGGGAAAAGAGAAGAATTAGGTTTACTCAACTCCTTTGCATGGCCAGGATAACCCCAAGACTTTTGCCACTTTGAGAAAGAGTAAAACCAACTTGAACACTGGAAGCTAATTATAGGACTCTCAAAGGTGAAATTCAATCCTGAAAACAACAGCAAAAGACTACTTTTGTCTTTTTCAAAACTCCAAGGATGAACAATGATGTCTCATGACTTGGAAGTACAAACTGTTAGCTGCTTGGTGTGAATTTTCATTTTCCAACTGATGCTGAGAACTATCCCTATTCTTCTTCACCAATTATTTGCTGAAACTTTTAAAGATACTGTGGCCTTCAAAATTTGGAGGTGCCCTGTCCTAGCAATACATTTCTTTAAAATATTAAAAGATAATACATTTACCTCCACCTTGCAAAGTAAAACCTGTAGATTGTATTCAAGAAAATTTACTTTGTTTTATTACTAATAACTTTTACACAAATATAAACACGAAATAACCTTTTGTTCAATTAGGTATTTCCACTGAATAGAATAGGAAAGCAAATTCTTCATGCAAAACATGATATGTCTATTTAAAATAATAAGCAAAGAAAACCATAGAAGCTCCTCATGCCTTCTAGGTTTCCAAATTTTCTGACTAAATACACTCAGAATCATGTGCATATTGCTATATGTAGCTCAGTATTTATATCTAAATCTGGGCTCTGAAGCATCATTTGTACCAGAAATAGTCTACAATAAAAAGGTTCATGCCAAAATGTCATGGCCATAATTGTTCCCAAGTGGGCAGTTTAAACACAAAACCATGTAAATTTGTTTTCTCATAAAGGAAACCCCAAACAATAAAATATAACAAGGCAGAAATGATGCAAAGAAACTATACATGTTGATCTTTCTGAAGCACCAACACTTTCTGTGGAAATGTAGAATAGAGTTGTGATTTTAAATGTGCAAGAATTCAGATATGAGACTTAATGAGATTGGATAAATCTCAGATACAAGAAAACACCTTGAGAACCTCTCTGGGTGAGTGCCTGCACTCACTCAACTTTGAAAAGACATTTTTTTTTTCATCTTACAAATCAGGCAATTGGAGACTCTCATGACTGCTGTCATGGTGCCTACGCCCCAGTTCTTAGTGTGAAGTTACAATCCTGGCCTGGGCCTCCGGAGAACTGGGGCTACCTCCATTGTCCTCCCTGCTCCTGCTGACTCCTCACTCATTCACCTGTCCTTCTCCTCACATAGGAAGCTTGGGCTTCAGAAGGAAATGGAGTGATTACCTGTTTTTTGAATAAGTTTGTATCAGGAGCCCTGTGAAATTTTTTAGGTTGTACTTAGGTTTTACATGTTCGGGAAGTGACCCCAAGATATTTCACCTGGTCTCAGTACAGTATTTATTAACTAAGGCTAAGGTGTGTGTGTGCTCTATACTGGGACAGAGTTAGGGAAAGCAATATAGCTGTCAAATGTCCCTGCCCAAGCCCTTTGTCACAGAAATTCTGAGGTCTATGTATTAATATCAATATAGGTCATGTCACCTCTGGCTGCTCTCTGAGACTTTCAGGAGCCCCACCTATTTCTATTCAGTTTGACCAAAAGCCAAAACAGTGATAAGGTCCATGTCCACAAAAGTACCATCAGCCTAGGCTTCTGCACTAGATCTTCTCTTGTCTCCCACTGCATGAGCCCAAGTCCCCTGTAGAAGAATCAGGTAATAGTGAACCTTGCTGCAGAAACAGCTCATGTATCTCTCAATGCTCTCTTCCTCCAGTGAGTCTCCATGACCTTACCTCTGGTCAACCTCCTCTTGTCATTTTTCCTTCTCTAAAGATTTGGGGGCGAGGGGAGGGCTTCCTCTCCCCAGATGGCCCTTGGTTTTAGAGTTAATTTTACAAGTCAACATAACAGGATAAGGGCACCCGTAAGGTTGGTGAAGCACTACTTCTAGGGGTGTTTGTGAGAGTGCTTCTAGAAGAAATGATGGTTTGAGTCAGTAGATGCAGTAAAGAAGATCAGCCCCCCCAGTGCAAGTGTGTACCATCCAATCCATCCAGGGCCAGGATCAGACAAAAGGCAGAGGAAGGATGGTTCTCTCCCTCTCTCTTGAGCTAGGACATCCATCTTCTTCTGCCCTTGGATATCAGTGCTCTTAAACTGTCAAGTCTTGGATTCCTAGGTTTATACCATAGCTTCCCCTAGCATCTCCACCCTAATTCTCAGACTCAACTTTGGACAGAACTACCCCACTAAAGCTTTCTGGTTCTCATCTTTCATATGACAAATCATGGCACTTCTTGACCTCACATCATTGTATTAGTTCATAATAAATTCCCATAATAAAACTCTTGCACATCTGTATGTCTATCTCTAATCTACCTAGATAAGTATATAGATGTACATGGAGCTATAGATGTAGGTGAACATGCAGATGCAGATACAGGTGTACTTACACATGAGATGTAGATGTACAATTTGTTGTTCTAGGTCTCCAGAGAACTTTGACTAATGACTTTGAATACAAAGCCTTTTTCTGGATTCAGCTTGGAACACTGTCATTTCATTGATCAGTCCGGGCTTCTTTGGATCTTCCTTTTCTTGCTTTGTCCTCTGTGACCTTCTCATGGTCAAACTTTAAGCTTCATTTAATTTCCAGAAACACACTACATTCAGTATCTTCCACTGTAGGTTTGTTTGTTTGTTTAGTTGGTTGGTTTTTGTGGTATTAGAGATGGAATCCGGGGCCTCTGTACTGAACTATACCTTTAGCCCTTTCAAAACATTTTTTATTTTGAGACAAGGTCTTGCCCAAACTGGTCTAAAACTTGGGATTCACCTCCTCCACTCTACCGGAGTGCTGAGATTACAGCTATATGACTTCAGACTCAGCTCTGCTGTTTATCAAACAACAGAGGCATGTCATGGTGCCTAGCATATTTCCTTGCTATACTACCATTCTTCTTTAGTCTCTTGCTTATATTCCAGAAAGACATGAAGGGTTTGGTTTAATCATTCTCTTTTTTCATATTATGTAGTCAAAATAATAACTGCCATTTCTTAAGTGATAGCCATTGTTCTGGGTATACTGTTTCAATTAACACAATTAATCTCAATAATTCTACAAGGAATTGCATTATCATACCTATTTTCCAGATGCAGACCTTGAGGTATTTAGAAATATAAGTAAATTGCCTAATTTACACAGCTAGTAGATGACAAAGCCAGGATTCAGTGAGTGTAGTTTTAACCCAGGTGAGCTCACCCACATGCCATAGCTACCACACAAGAAAGTAGATAGCCAAGAAAGTTGACCTGGAAGTTGAGGCACCACCCAAGGATGATATAGGAAATTAGTGCTGAAACTTAGACTTCACTGTTACTTACTGCTTTCTGTACAGTTCTTTGTCACATATCCTCCCGTGGAAGCTGAGTGTGCTGTCTGCCCTGGAGTTTGATGGACTGAGCTTTCAGTAGAGTTACAAGTTATTGAGGACATTCTTGGCTGCAGCTTTCATGGGCACCAAACATACAGTTGAGAAGAGCAAGAAGTGGAAAGTGACATCATTGTAAATTACCACCACAGAGCAGAATGGTTTGCCAGTATTAGGAAGGAAGATATAAAAATACTGGCATCAGGCACATTTTTATTTTTCAAATGTACAAATTCATTGTGGTTCAACAAAGGACTATTCATCCAGGAAAGCATGGTGTTGGCATTGCTGTGAAAGAGCACACAATCCTCAGACCTGAAGCCCTGCAGCAGCAGTGACAGGGAACAGTGACTTAGGGAGGCATGGCTTTCCTCATAGTTTGCTATAAAAGGAGATACAGGAGGCAGGCAGAGGCATCCTATATCCCTGATGACATGGTGAGAAGACAAAAATCACCTGCTATAGTTTATATCTAAAATGTCTTCCAAAGGTGTCCTCTTTTAGGATAGGGGACTTTTGGGAGGTGACTGAATCATGGGGGCATTATACTCATTGGCAGATTAATCAATTCATGAGTTCATAACTGAGCATACTGTTAGGAGGCGTGACCTGTTCAAAAGCGGTGAACACTGGGGATATGACCTGGTTATATTCTTGTCGCCAGCTCCTTTGTTCTCTCTCTCTCTGTTTCCTGGATGCCATGAAATAAGCAGTTTTCCACTACGATGTTTCCACTTTAGAGCCAGCTGATCATGGAATGAACCCACTAAAACCATGAGCTAGATTGAATTTCTCCTCCTTTAAGTCACAGGTGTAGTGTATTCTTTCCCAGTTTCAAGAAAGTAACTAATACATCATCTAAGTTTTCATCACAGTTACAAAAGGAGAAAGAAACAAAGCAGTTTCTACTGACAACCACAAGAAGGATGTGCAAAGAGAAAAGAATTCCCTAGGATGTTGGAGTCAACTTCCAATACCTTACTTCTTAGGTACCTAATGAGCTCAACAGAGAGCAGCCAATCAAAATACAGTCATATCCAGCTTGTCAGAATTCAAGGGTAAAATCGAATAGAAGTACCATCCTCTGCTTGAAAACTAAGCCTGGAGAAACAAATCTCACCCAGAAGTCTGACTGATTAATGGGTGACATGAATTGTAGCTTAGCTTTGGGAGTCTCAGTAGTTAACAAATGTCAACATTTATTGGTGGGAACAAAGTTATGGGGACAGGACATAAGATACAATCAGAAAGACGAGTTTAGTGTGAAACAGGAACTTAAATAGTGCCAATAAATCAAAGAAATAAACTAAGAAAAACACCACAGTAAGTTCAAGCAACCCTATTAATAGGGAATGAAGTACCAGAAGGCAGAATAATTGAGTTATTCCAGAGAGGAAATCACATGTAAGGATGAATCTATAGCACTGTCTTGCCTGATAGAGTGAAAGATACAAGGAAGCTTTTAAATAGATGGAAAATACAGAGGTAGAGCAAATAATAGCTCAGGAATGTGAAGACTGTCATAGCTAGTCTTGACTCTTCTTGTCAAAGATTCCCACTCCTCAAGTGATTCTTTCAGGTAATAGGAAGCCAGGCTACTGTTAGTTTGGCACCATGGAAATCAATTAACCAGGAAATCATATTTTTAGAGATAGAGAATAGTAACAGTGACTTTGTTGGGGAGCAAAATTAAGTGCATGTAAAAATAGAAATTTTAAAAAATGAAAATAATAAAGAAACCATTTCACCAAGGGTGCTTTTCTTGATGGATAACTAAGTTACCAGTAAAGCACTTGTCTGAAGGAATAAATGGCCTGAGCCTGTCTCACGCCATTGACTGGAGTAGAATTGTGCCCATGGAATGGGGCTCATTACTCAGATGGCCTAGAGCGTCTCTGTGCTCCTGCCAGAAACTTTGTCCCCAAAGACCTCTGTGTAAAGGCTGGATCTCCAGCCTGTGGTGCTTTTGGGAGGAGGAAGAACAATCAGGAGATGGGGCCTGGTAGAAGTTTGGTCATTGAGAACATGCTCTTCAAGGGGACTTAGTCCCTTCCTGTTTAGCTCTTGGCTTCCTGGTCAAAATGAGTTGAAAAGCCTTCCTCTGCCTTGTGCTCCTGCCCTGATACACTGTGCTACCATAGAGTCAAAGCAGCAATGCCATGCAACCATGGACTGAAAGCTTTGAAACCAGGAACTAAAATAACTTTTTCTCCTTACAAGTTTATAATCTCAGGTATTTCATCACAGCAATGGAGGCTGAGTCTCACGTCTAGAGACAGGACTTCTGAAGACATGCAGGATCAAAGCAGGAGGTTTGGAAGTGGCTTTTACTCATCCGTGCTGGCCACTAACCCCCTGTGTCTGTGGAGCTCCTGACATGTGACTGTTTGAACAGTAATGAGCTGTCAATGTAAAATGCACACAGAAATTTGAAAAAGAAAGATTAAAATATTTCAATAACATTTCTATATTGATTGATTAAGGATCTAAATGATAATACAGGTGTCCTTGTCTTGCCCATAGCTTTACTTTGTCTGCTTTCACTTATCCCAGGTCAACCATACTCTGAAAATGTTAAACGAAAAATTCCTTAACAATGAGCAGATTTGTAATTTTAAACTGCATAGCATTCCAAGCAGTATGATGAAATCTCATGCTGTCTGTTCTGCACTGTAACTCACCACTCTGTCTAGTATGTCCACCCTGGATGTGCTACTTGCTCAAAGTAGCAGTTCAAGGTATCAGGTACACTGTCACGCTATGGCAATGCTTGTGTTCAAGTAACACTTCATGGTTGCTAAACACTGTGTGACGGTGCCTGTGTCACTCACCTCACTTCACCTCATCACAGAGCATCACAAGAAGGGTGGGTCTTTGTTTTAGTCACTTTAATCCTCACTGAGACAGTATACGACACCAACAATTTAAAGAAATAGAGATTTATTTTGGTTCATGATTACAGTCCACAGACTGCGGGTTCCAGAGAAGAAATAGCATAGAGGGGCTTAGCAGAGGAAAGCTGCTTACATCATGGCTGATAGGAAGCAGAGGGAGAAAGAAGGAGCCAGAAGAGCAGATATACCCTGCCAGGTTATAACCCCAGTGACACAATACCTCTTCAACCCAGACCCCACCTTTAACAGCAAGTTGAATATAAAGCCCCCATAATCCAATCACCTTCCATACACATGAGGATGTAGGGTCACTTTGGATCTAAACCATAAAAGCCTAGTACTATGAGAGATTTTCAAAGAGGAAGAGGGACAGTCATGTAAAGTTTATTACAGCATATTGTTGTAATTGTTCTATTTTATTAGTAGGAATTGTTGTTAACCTCTGTTACGGGTTATATTCCTACAGCCAGCCAAATCTCATGTAATTGTGGCATGGAAGTGGCTGAGTCTAGCATTCGTGATTGGTTTGTGGTCTAGCGCTGGGATTGGCGATGTGAGTGCTGCACCGGCCTAGTGGGTGGAGCTGACATACTGTGTAAGGGCGTGAAAAAGGTGTGTCTCTGATTCTTGCAGGTTAGCCTTGCTGTCGGCAGCCACCATGAATGGTGGCCTTTTCATACCACCCTGCCTTGCAGCCAGCTGAAAATGGACTGAAACCTCCAAGAACTGTTTGAAATAAACTTTTGCTTTCCTAATTTTGAGCATCAGGTATTTTGTCTCAGCAACGAGTAAAAAGTAACTAAGATAACCTCTTACTATGTCTACTTGGTAAATTAAATTTTACCTTAGATTTGTGTCTATAGCAAAATGTTTACTATGTACAGAATTCGGCTATCCACTAGAAATCCTGGAGGAAGCCATTGTGAAGAAGGAGAAAGGAGTGAGTGTATAGTATTAAAATTAATCCATCTGTTTCCTTTTTAATAGCTTATCTACTTCTTAATGGCCAGAACATTTGAAACTGTATGTATTTCATATACATGGCTTGCTGTATTTTTGTTACTGCCATTCTTGAAACAGAATAGATCAAGGCAAGTATGATCGTTTTCCTGCCATTTGGGTGACACTATCAACTTGCAGAACTCAGAAACAGCTATGGGTCACAGAAACAGATATTAGAAAACTCTCAAGCTACCTCCCTCCCTTCTGGTTTCACAGCAAGATCTGAGCCCCAGGAGGCAGGGACAGGGGTGGCTTGCTGGCTTGGCATTTGAGTGGCGCAAAAGTGACCATCTCCATCTAGAGACAGGGCATGAATCTAGCTCACACGACTCTTCAGGAATCCCCAAATCTAGGAAGAGATCTGAGTCATGAGTCATTCTTCTATTCCTGTGATTTTGGCACATTTCCATGCCTCACAGACTATGGAGTGGACAAATGAGTTGTTTTTAAAAATAATATGTCCTAATTTAGTAGTCTATTCAGAAAAAAATTGAATTCCAGCAAACCCAGAAAACAGGCTAATATTACTTTTCTAAAGCTGCCATAACAAAGTCCCCAGGAGAAACTGGTTTAAACCACAGGGACTCATTCTCTCATAGTTCTGGAGGCTAAAATTTTACAATTCAGGTGTGCACAGAGTTGGTTTCCTCCCAAGCCTCAGAAAGAGAACTTGCTTCGGTCCTGTCCCTGACTTCCAGAGGTTTCTGGTAATACCTGTGTCTCCTGGCTTGTAGATACACACATGAACTTTGACTTCCTTTTCATGTAGTACTCTCCATGTCTCTTCATATCATTTCCCTTCTTTGTATGCAAAAGTCTTAAGTCCAAATAAAGTACTGGGTGTCAGAACTCTGACATATAGAGACATAATTTGGAGACACAGTTCAACAATGAGAAATAATGTATTTGAAGTAACTCCATAACTGTCTTTAGCAGTTCTGCATAACTCAGATAAAGAACTAGAATTTTTCAAAATATATTTTACAATTTAAATTCCATTAAGTTGGTAAAGTTAAGCAACTCAGTGAAACCTCAGTTGGCTTCTGGAGGTTATGTCTCAATTTAAAGGGCTTACACGATATCAAAGGCTTTTCTCTCTGTGCTGGGTGGAGCTAGACTATAGTCTTGAAGGTCTTCTATCCAGTTGGTCATCTTCTATACCACCTCCCACAGGAACTCCTCATGTTCACTCAGGCCCACACTGTCATCTCTCCACCCCCAAGGTCCATTAGCTTTGTTAGCCTTCTCTGCAGGATTTTAAGCTTTGCAGACTCAGCACTGGTTTCTGGGTGGTGATAGGGACATAAATGCCTGCCATGCAATCCCAGTTATTATCTGTCTTGTTCATCTTCTGTGAACATAGAATGCAGGGGTGAGGCGCAGACTCTACTGCCTGTCTATGCCTACAGCTCTCTGGAGCTTTCTCCTGGCCACCCAGCACCACTCCATCATCCCTTCTGTGGTGTGTCTCCTCACCAGTGCTGCCCAAGAGGTCCTCTTCCAGATGGAGAAAAGAAGCTCTGCCCTGACCCACAAAGCTTCTTGCACAAAAATGTTTTATGTTCAAAGGACCCTGGGTTTCTGGAATCCTGAGCCAGGAGAAGGCGAGATGGCACTGTGCGGCCAGCCACATGAGGAAAGGTGCAGAAACCCCAGGAGAAGTGTGAACATCTCACAAAAATCACTCCTCATCCAGCTGTGTTCCTAACTTTGTTAAAAAAAAATAGCAAATAAACAATAAATATGCACTTTCTTATTAAAATAAACCCTAAGTGTGGTGCAATATTTGTGTTCCTAAAAATGGACTGATTGTAGTCATCATTAATTCAGGGAAGCCTCAGTAATTTGACTGAGAGGGCCTATACGTGAAACTAAACCTAGGTCCTTCACACTGAACTACATTTTGAGACAGAGTCTCAATAATCCCTAAATTGCCCAGCCTGGGCTTGAATTTGCAATCCTCCTGCCTCAGTCTACCAGAGGGCTAATTTAAACTTTTTTAAAAATGTTATTTCACAACTTGTAGATAATGAAATAATCATGACTCAATTTTTTAAAATATTCATTAATAGAATTTTATATGGACTTTGATATCTGCTTAGAAGCTACTTACGTCGCAATATTTTTCTTTTTCCTTAACAGTTTAAAAGTTTCCCTGGTAACTTTAATTTACATACTGAGCAAGTCCTTTCATTATAGACTAAGACGGTGAAATTGGTCCTGATGTCATTGGGTCCAACACCTATTCCAAATGATAAAAATCTAATTGAATCAAATTGTGCATCTGTCTAATTGCTTTACTATTTATTCAATCATAGATTTCTGGAAATGGTAGAATTACCACCAACTTTGAGGTTACTTTGGCACATGCTACCAATATATCCTCACTAGGCAGAAATTTCTCTTGATACAGAAATAAGGAGTTCTTGAGGTGGTGAGTTGGCTTCAGATCTTCCAGCACCTAGGGGTTTGCCTAATAGGAGTGCTTAACAAACCAAAAGAAAGATGGTTGTAGAGTGATGAAATATTCAAGACAGCAAAATAGCTACCCACGGAATCAACAGCACTTGCAGATAACTAGGTCTTTTCTCCAGATAGTGAAACTACAGGAGGGCCTGTCTCCACCTCGGAGGTACAAACCTTGGTCCAGAGCTCCTCCTGGTGACCTCAGTGTCCCAACTGGCTGCTCCCGGGAGCACTGGCTTCCCATTTAGATCCGGTTGATCTTGACGCGCTACACCATTTACGCTCCCTGTACTGCTAAATGAGGTCTGGACTCCCTGTTGCCCTGGTCATGTTCTGTGCGGAGCAAATGCGGGGCCCCTGCTCAGAGAGCAATGCGGCCATAAATCATTAAGTGTCAGAGTCTTTTTAAGTTAAATCCCTCAGCTCTCAAGCCCATCACTCACAGAAGGCTTGGGGAGCATCAATTATGGAAATGCCTTCCAGTCAAGATTAGAGGTGCATTTGGTTATTCATTTACTTTCTGGTCCTGAGTTGCAGGAACCCTATTTCAGGAATCATTTTGCAGTATTTTATTTGTCAACCTTTTTTAAAATAAAGGATATATATATAATTTCATATACATATGAATTTCACCCAGAATGAGTCATTTTAAAAAAATTTTAATTAATACAATGACAAAAATGGAAAGTAACCTGCTTTCAAATAGAATTCCCACTGAAGGGCTAAAGCTATCACCAGAAAGGAACACGCTGCACAGAGTTTTGCCAGCATCGTCAAAAGTCACTTCCTTCCTAGCTTTTTAAATCTACACATACTAATCCTCGCAGCTTGTGACGTGCCTCATAAACCCACCCTATAATGAGCATTTTATTTAAGCCATTTTTAGAGATTAGAACGGAGTTCATTTCCTTCTACTTTTCATTTACGTTACTTTTAATCCTTTCATTCTATAAACTTAATTGCTATTTCGCTAGTCCCCAAGCAGCTAACCTAAGCCTTCTTTAAGCATTTCTCAGTAATTTTCCTTTAGTTATTTACTACATTTTTTCTTTAGTCAGCTAAATGAAAACTTTCAAGATATTTCTTGGGTGAATAAAACTTTTCAGATGAGACATTTGCTTTTCTTGTTACAACTGAACAAAATTTTATGTTGCATTTTCCCTTTTAAGGACATCCAATAGATGACAGAATGATTGATGTCACTCATTAGTGATGATTTCCTTTATCTTAAGCAAAACACTCAACATTATATTTATTACAAAACAAATGAGCATTTGCTGCTTTGGCCATCATGTTTCTCCCTCTTGACAGATGTGGATTTTGATCAGGAGTTTTGGTGATCACAGCATCCTCTTTAGTTTGAAGCCCAGACTAGGGCTGTTATTAACTTAGCCCACTTGTCTGATTGCAGTTTTTCTATTTCCTCTATTTCCAAAACACACTTATCATGGCAGCAACAGGATTGAAAAATAAATAATCCTGAGGGAACCCAGTGAGGCCATGCCCTGTCTAGGTGATATAATGTCTTTTAAGGAAAGACCTCAGAGACCAATTCCATTATTCATCTGTTTATTCTCTTCAATGAACATAGTAGCAGAGGTGATAAATGGGACAGAGTCTGTCTTAAGGACCCAGTAATATCATCATATGGATAAACAGTGATATCCATTAAGTAAATTGCCATGGTGAATCGGTATGAGTATACTTGTACATAATTAATATATTTATCCATATTTATAAGAACATAAAGTTTTCCATTCAATGCTTAAAAAGAAAAGAAATTGGATTTGGTTGGGCAGGTGACTGATTTAATGGAAAAGTGCCATGTAAGAGTCAAATGTAAATTGAGGCAACTACACCGTGTATATGCCCTATCCAATCATTAGAGTACCAGCTTCGTATCTTATTTCTGTCTCTTGGTGATGAATTTCTTGTCTCAACCAGGATACCAACAATTTTCCATAACTAGGGTAGTTATGAATATCCTATTTCATACAGAAGGCAATAGTACTATAGAGGTCATGTGACCTATCCAATATGACAGTTGAAACACCTGAACTTATTTCAAATCTCATCTTCTTTTGACAGCACTGTAATCACCTCCAAACAAGTATTTCTGAGTCTTGTTAAAAAAAATAGGTACTTTTGTTTGTTTTAACGTCAGAAACAAGGTTAAGTTGACTTTTCCAAATTCTTACAATAGAGTGGATTATATGAATTTGAACAAGTAAACTAGTAATCTCTATCAAAAAATTAATAGGGGCAATTGACACTAGAGCAGTGAAAATCTCATGCTTTCTACTTATCACAATTAGCCCTTAACACTATAAGAAAGGTACATGGCTTGTCTATTTTAAGAGATTTGACCAGGGAAAACATGCATTTGTCACTATTCCATAGACAATTAGTGGGAATGTGACTATTTCCACATGTTAATGACACTTTGAAGCCTAATCAAAGTTCATCTCTCTTAGTTCATTCTGCAACTATCACAGCTTACCCAAGACTGGATAATATTGCATATAAAGAATAAATATTAACTGGTTATAGTTCTAGTTGGCTAGACAGTCCAAGGGTATGTTGCCAGCATCAGCTGGGCACCTGGCTAAGGTCTTCATGTTTCATCATAACATAGTTGAAGCATCACAAGGAGAGATAGCAAGCACATTAGCTGAAGTCTCTCTTCCACTAATGCCATCATGAGGTCTCACATCATCCCACTTACTTCCCAAAGGCTGTACTTCCAAATGTCATTGATATATGACTTCAGGGGTTGAGTTTCCAACATAAAAAATTTGTGGGGATAGGTTCAAACCATGGCACTATCAATGTCTCCATAACAAACTGAAGTGGAAATTACTAACCCTGATATAATATGCTGTAAATATCAGACTTACTTTTTTTTTTTTTACTGAAAAGCAAGCTAATTCAAGGAAAGGTTACAGGCTACAAGTACCTCCTTAGGAACACCTGCCTCAACTACCTTACTGGGGTCTGGTAGATTTCTCAATCAAAATAAAATAATTATGACTGTGAATGTCACTATATCAACCTTCTGCTCATTTCATGATTGTCATTTATACTGTGCTGTAGACAGACCATAGTATAATGGTTATATACTAGTAATTGCCAAGAGCAGTGGTGGCGAACTTGTGACACCCATGCTGCTACAGGCTATTTGCATCATTGAAAGCTCTAAAAGCTTTACCACTACTGGGCTACAATATTAATCAAGCTTCCAGTGTACAAGAAATCTATAATGAAATTTGAGCCATCAATGGCCAGAAATGGAATAACATCATCACCTTGGGTTAATGGTTACAAAGGTACAGAATATATTTTTGAAGTCTTGGTCATCTAAATCAGTCTTGCCCTACTGGCTCTGCTCATCCGAGTCTGACTGAAATGAGAGGGAAAGTAGAGATAAGGTATGAGGAAAATCAGTTCTGGAATAAAAATCAATGAAAAGCACTTGGGAGGTTGAGGCAGGAGAATCACTGTAAGTTTGTGGCCAGGCTAGGCTAACATAGTGAGTTCAAGGCCAGCATGAACTACATGTCATGTGAAATCCTGTCTCAAAAAAACTAAAAAAAAGAAAAAGAAAGAAAGGTCAATAAAGATGTTGCTGTGATAGGCAATCTTGTCAACTTGATTGGATTGAGAAATTAGTAAAGCCTAGGAAATTAGTAAAGTACGCTTTTGAGTGTCAGTACCTGTTTTGGAGATGGTTGTAGCACAAGGACTCTAATTTCATCAGTGGATTAACCTATTGATGAGATCATAATTTGGCAGAACACCCAGAAGGTGACAGAGATGTAGAAAGTGGAGCCTAGTTAAAGGGAGTAGGTCATAGAAGTGTGGCCATGAGGACTATATCTGGTCCCTGTCCTCTTCCTCTTTGGCTCTTTCTCTCTTGCTGTGTTCTGCTTCCTGAGTGCCATCAAGTGAGCAACTTTCTTCCGCACCATTTCACCATGCTGCTTCTGCCTTGAAGTCAGTCAGGCATGGACTGAAACTTCTGAGACCATGAGTTACAATAACCCTTTATTCTTTTAAGTTGTTTTTCTCCAGAATTTAGTCACAGTGACAAAATGCTGATTAACATCCTCTCCTCTGTGTCTCATGACTCTTAACCCCTGATCATAAACTGTACAGCAACTGAAGGCAGTATTTCAAAATGTATTGTTCTTCATAATCATGTGACTTTTTTTCTCCTTGAAATGTAAGACAAAAAATTTTAGTGATTTATTCAAAAGCGCAACCAGTCACAAAAAGAATGATAGCAACAAAGTTAAATATGCAAAATTTGCTCTTCATTGAGGTGATTAAAAGCAAGCTATTTCCAGGAAAGGTGCAACAGCCTTGTGTTTAAGACCTTATCCCTTCAACTACAGTGGGACATTCAGTTCATTAAATGCAAGTTTTTACAGTAGTTGGAGACATGTAATTACTTTGTTAATAATAATAAATAAGATATTATTAGACAGGTAAACTAAAGCCCAAGTTCTAAAACAAAATTGGAGTCTAGTCCTCTGAACACCTGCTGAATAAAGGTCCCTGCAGAACATGTTATTACCTAAAGGAAGTGATGGTAGATAAAGGACTGTCGGTTGCAATTTAATAATTTTACACACATCGTATCATGCAAATTTTTGAAAATGTATTTATATTCAATGTGGACATAGAAATCAATATTTCAGGCTGGCCTCCACTCATACCTTCATATAGTTTATAATACAGAAGGCAGCAGTAAAATTAAAAATGTTGTTAACTTCCAAATGGTGCTTCTTGTTGTTTTACATTTGACATAACTGACCAAATGGGACACGTTTACTTTTAATGCAGTTTTATTTACTTTTCTTACACTATTTTTCAGCACTTTTTCTTTCTATATGACACACTAATACATTATTCAGAGCTTTGATTTCTCCCTGCGTAGTCAGCATGATTTCTTGTGCACTGAGCTGCTCTATTTATGACCAAATGGTCAATTTTTTTATTATTATTCATTTGGAGGAAGATTTTTTTAAAGATACTGGAAATTTTAACCTTTTAAATCCCAAGTTGTTTTTCCATGTCCCAAAAACTCATGTAGATTCTAGCTCTGATCAGTAATAATCTAGCTCCATGCCCTATCTGAATACCTGACCTCACCACCAATGGTAAGGACAAATTCTACTACTGTGGCAGACACCCTGTAACCTGCAGGGCTTCTACTTCTATGTCTATATACTCATTTTTATTCTTCACAGTTCCCTTTCCTCATAGATTTCAGTCCATTAAGTAAACATCATAGGTTTCTGTTTTGTCACTAAAACATGTCATTTGGGGATGCAGCCTTTCATCATCTAGCTAAAATATCTTGAGTAGTCCTAGGGAGGCTGAACTGGGGGAACTCTGCATGCCAGCCCTCAGCTGCCTGCCACCATTTGCTGTTACAAAGTCTCTGTCTTCCTCAGAGATTCTTTGGTGATAGGATCCTTTCAGCAAAAGGGAGCACTTCTATATAAGGCATGGGTGAAATACACAGTGAACGCTAACATTTTTTAAAAAATTATTATAGCAAAGGACACATGGCCCTTAATCTCCCTTAAAATACTCACCTTCACTGTCTCTTCAAACACACTTATCCAACTGTTCTTTCCACTTTCTGAAGCAGTTCTGGAAGTCTTCTTTCCTGAGTGTCTTTATGAGGTGTGATCAAAGATAAAACGAATACTACTGCTGAGTACTTTCCAGTAGAAAGAGAGGCTCATCAAAATATGACTGTATGTCCTCCTCTAATTTATTCATGGAATTTTGCACCAGGTGACGCCTGTCGTTACCCAAAGTCAAAAGGACAATGAAAGTAAAATATTTTGAATCAATTCAGAACCTCAAGCCTGCCAGGACAGGGCAACTAAAGACATGAAAGAAGACTTCCAGAACCACTTAGAAAGTGTCAGTAGTGATGGAATAAGTGGATTCAAAGCAAGAGGGAGTATTTTGAGCAGATTAATGGCAATATGTCTTTTGTTCACATTCACTATTTTTCAACCACACTTTGGACCTAATCATAGGATGTAGGGGCCAGAAGAGACCTTGGGAATGAGCAACCTTTTTATCTTTGGTGAGAAAATTGAGGTGCCAAAATAAACAATGCTAAGGAAATGCTAGGTGCCAAAGACCTGAACAAAAAGGAGCAGAGATTTGTCTGAAATCCTCTGGGCTCTGAGCACGCTCTTCCCACCACCACTTCCAAGGAACCTTCCTGTAAATTTTTCACATTAATCTAAATCTGCTCTTTTGTGTACCTGGGCTCCATGTCCACCCGCCCGACTCCCCCAGGGCATGACCAAATAAATGGACACTCTTCACATGAAGCAGACACATTAAGTCACTGGTCTTATCTCATGTCCAGCTTGATTCTCCTGAATATGTATTCTGTCTGTGTCATTTCCTTCTTCTGCAAAAAGCCCAGGAGGAGTTTAAGGAAGGAGGAATGACAAGGCTGCTGATGGAAACAGCAAAGAAGCTTTGCTCTCTGTGTCTATTTTTTCCTGCCTGGGTTAATTAACTTTCCATAGTGTGTGTTCTCACATGTCACTCAGTCTTCCTTGTCAGGAGGACCTGGGCGGAGCCAGTCTTGGCTCAGCCGAGGGGCATACAAGAGTAGATGTCACAGTGGAAAATAATTAATTTGGTGACATACATGATAAGCGAGGCAGGTGTAAGCCAACGACAGCCGGGTTCTCAGAAGCAATGCATATGTCTATCTTCCCAGACAGCTATAACTATGCCTAAGTTTGTTCTTTCTTTCTTTCTTTCTTTCTTTCTTTCTTTCTTTCTTTCTTTCTTTCTTTTTCTTTCTCTCTCTTTCTTTCTCTTTCCTTCCTTCCTTCTTTCTCTTTCTTCTTCCTTTCTCCCTGTCTTTTTCTTTTCTTTCTTCTTCCTACTCCCTTCTTTTATCCTTTCCTCCTTTTCTTTCTCTCTTCCTATTTTTCCTTCCTGTCTTCATTTTTTCTCACTCTCTTTTTTGCTTATATTTTGCCTTTGCTTCTTTTTTTTCTATGTTACTCTTACTCTTTGTCAGGAATGAAGCAGCTGGCAAAGTTTAGTATCTCACAGGATCTTTAAAAGTAAAGTGTTTTCAACCATCATCCATTCACTTATTCACACATTTTACTGAACATTTACAAGGTTTACCGAGGTGCCAGAATGGATACGAGTCTACAGAGGTTAATAAACCCATGTTCTGTCCCCTACCTCTTTCCTGAATTTGTTACTCCCAACTCTCCTCTTAAGTCAGACCTATGCTTCTGATAAAACTGAAGATTCAGACTAGGACAAGCCCTATATCAAAGTCTCCTAATCATGTTCTGCAGATTGTGTTGCTTAGAGTTAAAGCTGATGATGGCTAGAGAACTACCTATTCAATTGCCAAGGAATAATACCTCTATATTTCCTGATAGTCAGAGATCTAGATTCCAGGCTCAGGCTGCAAGAAACAGACAAAAACCAGAATGTTTACCAAGGCAGCTCTGAATAAAATCACATGAAATTATTTATGTCCCTCAAAGTTTGGCACAATCTTAATATGGATGGAATATTTTTATGAAACTATGATTTCCAAAAGTAAAAATAACAAATGGTTATGAAGCCTTTAGTTTTTTTGTTGTTGTTGTTGTTATTGTTTTTTTGTTTGTTTGTTTGTTTGTTCTTTTGCGGGACCGGGTATTGAACTCACAGCCTCACGCCTGCCAGGGCAGGTGCTTAAGCCACTGAGCCAAACTCCCGGCCCTGGTTTTTTTTGAGGCAGGGTCACACTATGTAGCTCAGGCCGGCCTTGTGCCACATTGTAGCCCAAGCCGGCCTCGAACTCACAACGCTCCGCCTACCTCAGCCTCCTGAGTGCTGGGATTAAAGGCGTGCGCCACCACACCGGGCTTTGAAGCTTTTAGTTTTTATAAGACTATTTGAAGTATTTCTTACACATTAACCCATTTAAATACCATATCAATCGTATGAGTTAAATATTCAGTTCCCTTTGTTATAGAGCAAATGATGTCTCCTCAAATTCATTTGTTGAAACACTAATCATCATTGTGACTATATTTGGAGTTTTCTCTGTCTAGTGTTTTTCTCCTTTTAGCGAGTAATTGAATTTAAATGAAGTCATAAGAGTGAGACTAATTTTGTCAGACTGTGTCCTTATAAGAGGAATTTACACACACACACACACACACACACACACACACACACACACGAGGCCATGTGAAGATACCGAAAGAAGATGACTATTTATGAACCAGAAATACAGGTATTACCAGAAATCAGTCCTGAGGATTTCACAATCTTATACTTCTACCCTCCACCACTGTGAGAAAATAAACTTCTGTTGCTTAAATCACTCAGTCTGTGGTCAAGATGCCAGCCTGGTTGGGGTGTACTCTCTCTATGACTCCAGCTAACCACGTTCTCTGTGTCTTCACATGGTAAAGAGATAACTCTAATTTCTCTCCTCTTATAAGGGCACTAATTCCACAAGTACCCATCATTGTGATCTCTTAATTACTTCCTAAAGATTCCATCCTAAAGTACCATTGTTGGGGGAACTTCAAAATATAAATTTAAGGGGACAAAATTCAGTATATAGCAAGGTCCTTAGGTAACTTTTATTTCAAAATGCAGTATTTTATCTAAAATTTTTGAGAATCACCTCTGAGTCATGTTCTTTTAGCAATTAATAATTGTTGGAAATATCAGGAAAATGGCAAAATAAAAAGATCAAGTCCTTTGTTACACCCTTATCAAAGAAACATTGGTTTTGGCAACCACACAGGGTAAAAAATGGTCTTGCGGAATTCCCAGAGTCCTGTTGAGAGGTGAGATGAGTGAGTGCAGTGCAAAGAACCCTGGAGAGTAGTTTTCTGTGTTTGCATCTCTCCCACAAGGCAGCAATGGGCATCCTTGTCTTGTTCTTGACTTTAGAAGAAAAGCTTTCAACTGTTTATCACTGACTATGATGTTAGTTGTGGGTCTTTTATGGGTGGTTTTTACCTATCTGAAGTATGTTTCTTATATTACTAATTTGTTGGGAGTTTTTATCGTGGTTAAATATTGAATTTTGTCTGATTTTTTTCTATATCTATTGAGATGATTATGTGACTTTTAGCTTTCATCCTGCTAATGTGGAGCACAACATTTCCTGATTTGTAGGGGTTGAACCATCCTTCCACCTCAGAGATTGACTGTACGTGATCACAGTGTATAATTCTTTTAATGTGCTGTCAAGTTTTGTTCACCAGTACTTAGCAAAATATTTTTGTATCTATATTCATCAGGAGTACTGATGTGTGTGTGCGTGTGTGTGTGTGTGTGTGTATTCTTATCTAGTTTCTATATCAGGACTGACCTTTACATTTGAAAGTGTTTCCTCTTCAATTTTTTGGAAGGGTTTGTTACTCTCACTTATATTTTTGATGCAATTTATAAGTAAAACTATCTGATCCTGAAGTTTTGTTTTTGGGGAAGATTTTTCATTACTAATTCAATATCCTTACTTATTGTTGTTATATTCAGATTTTCCTTCTTTTCATGATTCAGTCTTAAGTGTAATATGTATTTCTAGTAATTTATCCATTTCTTCTAATCTGTCCAATTTATTGAAAAATTGTTATAGTACTCTTCTGTAATCCTTGGTATTTTTATGGTATCACTTACAATGCCATTTATTTTATTTCTGACTTTATTTATTTGTCTTCTTTTTTCTTAGCTTACAAAAAGATTTATTTATTTTATCATCACAAAAAATCAACTCAATTCTTGATCATTTCTCTTGTTTTTCTAGTCTCTATTTCATTTAGTTCTGCTCTAAATTTTGTTGTTTCCTTCCTTCTATTAATTGAGGGCTTAGTTTCTTTCTTTTTTCATTCAGAGAGATCAAAAATTAGATTGCTTATTTGAAATTTTTCTTTTTTCTTCTCTTATTGCAAACATTTGTTACTATAGACTTTCCTCTTAGAAATTTTTGCTGCACTCCACAAGCTTTGACAGTTCATGTTTCCATTTTTGTTTGCTTCAGGAATTTTTGTAAATTTATTTTTTGATGTCTTATTTGACTCATTGGTTATTCAAGACTTTTAACAAATTTTTCAACTTTTCAATAAGACTTCTACTTTCATATCATAATGGTTTGGAAAGATACCTCATGATTTCTATCTTCTTAATTGGTTGTTTTATTCTGTAACATAGACAGTCTATTCTGAATATTATTTTATATGTGCTTCAGAAGAATGTTAATTCTGCTATTAGATTTAATATTCTATATTTGTCCATTACATTAATTGATCTAGCATGCTGTTTAAGACAGCTATTTATTTATTAACATTCTGTGTGGAGAGCCAAGGATACAGCTCTGCTGTGCAAGCGCCTGCCTGGCAGGTGTAAGTTGTGAGTGTGATCCTCAGTACCAAAAAACAAAAAACAAAAAAAAAAAAAAAAAAAAAAAAAAAAAAAAAAAGCAAAAAAAAAAAAACATTCTGTATGGATAATCTACTCATCATTGAAAGTAGGGTAATGAATTCCCCAATGCTATTGTGTGTTATCGTTTCCTCTAATCATTTTGTTAATAATTGTTTTATATATCTAGGTGTGCTGGTGTTAAGTACATATATATTTATAATTGTTACATCCTCTTGATGAATGGGCCCTCTTATCATTGTATTATGACCTTGTCATCTCCTATGACAGCTTTTAACATAAGATCTATTTTCTCTGATAAAAGTTTAACTACCCATGCTCTCTTTTAGTTACAGTTCTCAGGGCTATTCTCACCACTTGTATGAAATTTTACACTGATCTAGTGTAATCAGTAAGAAAAGGAAATGAAAACCATCAAAATCAGAAAGAAGAAAGTGAAATTGTCAAGTGGCATAATTTCATATGTAAAAAGTTTAAAGAAATTTAGAATTAATAAATGAATTTAGTTTAAGAACACAAAATCTACATATAAAGATCAGTTTCATGTCCGCATGCTAGTGAAAAACTCTCCAAAAAATTAAAATAGTAACTGCATTCATAATAGCATTAAAAATAAAATATTTAAGAATAAATTTAACCAAAGATTTGAAAAGTCTCTATACTGTAGTCAATATCATTGATGAAAGAAGTTAAATGAGAAACAAATAAAAGATATCCCATGTTCATGGATTGGAAGAATTAATACTGTTAAGTTTTTCGTAATATGTAAAGTGATGTACTAATTCATTGTGATTTCTATCAAAATTCCAAAGACAGTTTTCACAGAAAAGGCAATTCTGAAAATTAAATGGAATGACAAAAACCCCAAAGAACCAAATCAATCTGAGTAAAATGAAGAAAGTGGAGGCATCAGCTTCCCAATTTCAAATTATAATACAAAGTAAGCAAAATAGTATGGTACTGGTATAAAAACAGATACAGAGACCAATGGAACAGAACAAAGAGCCCAGAAATAAATCCACATAAACTGCAGTGAACTGATTTTCAACAATGTTTCCAAAAATACACAATGGAGGAAGGACTGTCTCTTCAATACATGGTGTGGGAAAAAAAAAAGACGGTATTTACATACAAAAGAATGAAATTGGATCTCATATACAAAAATCAACCCAAAATAGATTAAAGCCTTTAATCTAAGAGCTGAAACCATAAAATTACTAGAAGAAAGCACAGTGAAAAAGTTCCCTAGTGTTGGTCTTGGCAAAGATTTTTGCAAATAACATCAAAAGCACAGGCAACAAAAGGGAAATTGAACGCTTAGAACTACATCAAAAGGAAAATTAAAACAATTAGAACTACATGAAACTAAAAAGGCTTCTGCATAGCAAAGGAAATAATCAGAAAAATGAAATCTACATAATGGGAGAAAATACTTGAAAACCATATACCCAATAAGGTTTAATAGCCAAAATATACAAGTAACCTATACAACTGAATAACAAAAATAAAATCCAAATTTAAACTGGGTAAAAGAACTGAATAGACATTTCTCAAAAGACAGGTATATGAAAAGACTCTCAATGTCGCTAATCATCAGGAAAATGCAAATTAAACCATGAAGTATTACCTCACCCGTCAGATGGTGTGTGTGTGTGGTGACAAAATGAGGCAAAACAAGCACTCTTACTGTTGATGAGAATGTAAATTGGTGTAACCATTGTAGACAATAGAGAGGTTTCTCAAAAATTAATGAATTAATTAGGTAATTGCTCATGTTTGTTTTAAGGCAATTCCATTTCAATGTATATATCCAAAGGAAAAGGCTCCCTCTAAGAGATTTCTACACTCCCAAGCTCATTGCAGCATTAATCACAATAGCCAACATATGGAAACAATATAGATGTCTGTCAACTAAGAATGGATAAAGAAAGTGTGGTATATGCATATGACACAATATTATTCAGCTTCACAAAAGAAGGACATTCAAGATACATCCAAGTAAGTAGTTGTGAGATGCACTAAGAGCATCAATCATTCAGCTTCTAGAAGAAAACACAGAAAGAAATTTCCTTAGTGTTGGTCATGGCAAAGATTTTTGTAAATGCATAGAGCCTGTATCTATTAAGAATGCATTTTATTTTTAAAGTTTGCTAAGAAGGTAGATCTTGTATTAAGGATTTTCCCAATAAAAAAGCAAAGAACAAAAATTAAATATATATTTAGTAAGGGACTGTGGGCAAAAAGGAACCCTTCTTCACCGTTGGTGGGAATACAGGCTGGTGCAACCTCTGTGGAAGTCAGTGTTGAGATTCCTCAAAAAGCTAGGATTGGAAGTCCCATTTGACCCAGCTATTCCCCTTCTGGGTACCTTCCTGAAAGAACTAAAAATATCTCATCACAGCGATATATGTTCATCGATGTTCATCACTGCCCAGTTCATAATTGCTAGATCGTGAAAGCAGCTTAAAAGCCCCTCGACTGAGGAATGGATAAAAAAATTGTGGCATTTCTACATAATGGAATACTACTCAGCTATAAAGAACAACAAACTAGACATTTTTGCCCTCAAATGGATGAATGCTGAGGATATGCTTCTCAGTGAACTAAATAAGTCACATATATGTGACTATCGTATTGCGGCACTGGTTTGAAGAACTCAAACAAAACCTTTGTATATATAAAAAAATTACTTGGGTCAGTTAGAGAAAAAGAAAATGAGAATGTCTATTATTTGCTATTTGGATCCAATTTTGCTTTTTAAATTTCATTTATTTTCTGCTTAAAAAAATAGGTCTTGAAATCTTTTTTAAAAAATGAAATGAATTGTTTTTCTTTGGGGATAAAGTTTTAGTTTTTGCTGGTGCTTTCAAAATTTTCTCCTTAGACATAAGTTTGTATATGTGTATGCATGGGATGGCTAAAATGATTATACTTTTAAATATACTGGTTTATGAAAAGGAACAGTTGATATTCACATGTTTACATTAATTTTGTATGCCTATGTATGTTAATCTAAACAACCCTTTTGAAGGTAGTGATATGCAATATTGCAACCATGGTCAAATTCCTATCATCTTGCTTTGTAAACCTATAATACTACTCTTTTGGATTTGTGAAAAAATAAAAAATAAAAAATAAAAATAAAATAGCAAAAAATAAAAATAAAAAAATAAAGGGAGTAAGAAGAAGTAATTTGGGAGATAATGGATATATTTATGGCCTTGATGGTGGTGATAATTTCATGAGTATATATTTATCTTCAAACTCATAGAAATACATATACCAAATATATAAAGCTTTTCATATATCCATCATACATCAAACATGGTTTTAAATGTTTTCCTTTAGTTTTCAAGTAGAATTTATGGATTGCTTATCAATCTATATCTTCAGGGAAAAAAACTTTTAATTTCTATGTTTTTTCTAGAAGAGGATATTCACTACAGAAATGCATGTGAAAGTTTTTATGGTACCCCCAAATCTTACTACCTATAGGATTGCATAAAACACAAACTTGGTGAGGAATTACAAACTTGCAATCCTATACTTTTAACTAATAGGCAGACATCCCAGTGAACCAACACTTCCACAGTTACACATGATTGCATACATGCGGGTCAGGAGGAAATGATTACTTAACAATAGAGAAAAGAAAAATTTCTGTAACAGCACATGGTGAGCAAATAAAAGACAGGTACACAAAATTATGCTATAACTCTCCTTTAATATACTAAATATATAGAAAACTTCATTAAAACTTAAGACTTTACAATTTTGTTTTGAACATGAGTGAATCTCTTTTTGTGTAGAACTGGTTATATGTAAGTAACAAAAGCAACAAAGGTTTGAACAGTCAGCCAAGGAGTTCAAGTCTCAGTTCAGTACCCATGGTTATTGGATCAGGCCTTTAAGTGCCTCCTGCCCTTGTCACTTCCAAAGTCCAATGAAAGAGCATCAGTCTTTGCAAAATGATAGAATCTCAGGCCTCAAGCATCTTTTCATAACAAAATAAAATTAAAACCTTAACCATAATTGCATGCTTGCAAAATAAATCTGCCTTTGACACCTCTTTAAGATTGTGAAAACTCTGAGAATTGATAATGTAGAATTCTGGTTTGGTTTTGTGTAAGGAGTAACTATGCAAAGATTCTTCTTTCTATCTATATGGGAGACAAAATTAATCTTCATTTGATTTTAGCACTGCTGACCAATGAAGACTTTCCTATGTTTTGTTTTATTCAGCATTAAGTGTATAGCTGCTCTGAGAGTGAGACTCAGCCTGTGGAGCAAAAACCAGGAAAGTAACTGAATTACGCCTTTCAGTGTTTGAAAATTATAATTTCCGTTTATTGTATAATTCATGCCTTGTATTCAGTCAGATACCTGCATTCCAGCCGATAAATTATAACATCTCCAAATTAATATACCACCATTGCTTTGTGATGGTTTCCTCTCACTTCACTCCCACCACCAGACTTCTTTAAGAAGTCCCTGTACTGTGATAATTAGGGTTTAAGCAACTTTGTCATTAAAATGCATACTTCCAAGGGTTTATAATCATGCCATAAAATTTTACCTGGACATAAAGAGCCATTTTCAGCACATCATTATGATTTGAAAACATTCTGAAAGAAAACATTCAATGACTTCATAGATTTAACATACAGTTGCAGGAGTCCCAGTGTCGTGATTTGGATTTTAAGGGTCTCCCAAAGGCTTACATGCCAAATGTTTGGTCACTATCCTAGGACACTGTGGGAAGGCAGTGGAAACTTTCGGAAGTAAGGTCTAGTTGAAGGAAGTTAGGTCATTAAGGGTGTGATCTTAAAAAAGGTATTGAGACACCAGTCCATTCTTCTCACTCTTTGTTTCTTGGCTCCCATTAGGTGAGCAGCCTCCCTTGCCACGTGCTTTCACCATGTTATACTATGTTACCACAGACCACAGCAATAGGGCCAAAAGAACATGGACTGAAACCATGCAAGACTTTTCTCCTTCAATTTGTTTATTTCAAGTATTTTGTCACTGACTAACACACTCACTTCATACCATGGAGTAGGACCCAGAGCAGCAGAAATCCTCTGCACATGACTTATGCAATCTGTCTCTGCAGAGACTAGTGTGTAGGCTTCTGTGCCCTACTGACAGGGTAGTGATGTGTGTGGAAGTCCCAAAGCAAGAAATAGTTTGACCTAAACAACTCTCCCCACAGGCCCATGTGAAAGAGTTTCTATGTATGGAATACAACAAGTACACTGCCCTTCAGCTCCAGCCCTGATTTTCTATGCTATGTAATTTAGATAACTTGTTCCAGAATACAGGCTTCAAACAAGATTCATAAAAATGAATAAGAGGAAAGACTCAGAGAAAATGCAGGAGTAATGATGTCAGAAACATAAGCTCCTCAGTTAGATGGTATATGCAAGGACAGTCCTCAGATGAATCCAGACATGGTCTCTTCTCTCTAATCATTTAGTTCTTGCTTCAGAGGGAGTCTATAGGAGAGTCTGTGATACATCTAGCAAGACCAGGGAAGAGGAGGATAGTCTGGAGGCAGCAACCACACACAGGTACATATATATAGATATCCCCTTTAAATCTGCTCCCTTCTCCTGAATGACTCAATTGACATTGTCCTTTTCCTCTCATAAAATGTCAGGGAGATTCTTTCACCTGAAAAATCACAGAAGCTCCACCATCTAACAAAGCCAAGTCAGTGTCATGGTGGCTTAGATATAATCAGTGATCAATGAAGAAGTAGGTGTGGAAAGATTGTATAGGATGAACTTTAAAAGATTATGTCAACAGAAAGAAATTCTGAATAATAGAAGTCCATTCACGTGAGGACTAGAGGTGCCCACAGTAAGTGGGGCTTGGTTGAAGTGGATAAGGAATGAAGGTAAGGTCACCAGAATGTGATACCCATTTGGTTAGTTTCTTGTTATTTGACTTCCTTTGCTGGAGATTAAGATTTTGTATAGTGAAAATTGTAGAAAAATACTTGCTTGAAACCAACATCTGACCTCATTAAAACAAACAAAATCTCAAGTATCTCTATACCAGCCTAATGAAGAGACATCCTGATCCTATCAGTTCATATTTCAAGTCCTTATTTGGTATTACCTGACAAGCAATGCTCCTATAAATTTAAATCTCAGCACTCAGATGATTGAGGTGGGAAGTTACAGGTTTGACCCCAGCCTGAGTAACTTAGCTGAGACTAGTTAATAAAGCCCTGTTGATTTCACCAAGTCTCTAACTATAATAACAACAGTGAACATGGGTATTTTAAGGGGAGCAGACAGGACTGAGTGAAATGTCCCTGGCCAAAGACCATTTAGTGATTAAACCATCTTACTGGAACATCCATAACAGGGGTCACACTAGGTATTAAACAGAAAAGCTGGGAAAAGTACGTATCTTTATTGTTTTCTGTTTGCTCTGAGGTTTTTCGAAAACTCACCCTGCTTCCTGTTGCCTTTCAGACGTAGACTTCCACCTCCAACAACTGGTGACTTGCCGGGACAGAGGACAAGAAGAACAACAGTGCAAGAACAGTTCTGAGACCAAAGCCACCAGTAGCACAGTGAACAGTTAAGTACAGACCAATTACAGATAAAGAGTCTGAATCAAGAGAAGCAACCCAGCATTTTCTATTTCAAAATATACAAATTTATTGTTTTTTCAGATACAATATATGCATTTCAAGGATGCTTATGCTGATGACTCAGGCTTTTGGAGTGAACTACTTTGACAAATATATTAAAATAACATTTATTAGCAATTCTGCTTTTTGTTCTGCTTTGGTTTTATGGTACTGGGAGTTGAAACTCAGTCCCTTGCACTGAGTTACATCCCCAGCCCCTTTTTATTTTTGTTATAAGACAAATTGTCATTAAGTTGCTAAGTTGCCAAAGTTGGGCTTGATTTTGAAGTCCTCTCTCTGCCTCCCAGAGTGCTGAGATTATAGACATGTACCACTTGATTCTACTATTTTTAAGTAAATGGTGCTTCTAAAATACTTGGAAGATCTTGAAAAGAGTTTGGCTAAATATTTAGTCACAAAAGATAACTTCTCCTCATAAGATGTTTTGATTCATCAACAGTGGGTAGAAGTCATGGGGAAAAGTTGTACAGAGGCCATGACGGAGGTCCAGACAATGTCCTGGAAAATAAGCCACTTACGTGTAACCAACCCAGAGTCCTTCAGCTCTCTGCCTATGAGCTGGCTGCAAAGTTGCTCCAAGATCTCTACAGCCTCCCAGGTTACCTGTGTCTAAAAAGTAGATTATATGAAATCCTATTAACTAACCCCAAAGATATACAGCGTATTGGGTGAGTTGGAGAAAAACATGGTATTGCCCAGATGTGAAACCATTTTTCTAAAAACATGATCCAGCCAATGAACAATGTTTCAAGTCTGTATTGGCTTTCAAAGTGTTAGATATCCATCAAAGTCATGGATCTTAGCATCTTTTAAGCATCACAACTCTCCCAGGGAAGCCCCAGTCTCAGCTTGAGTTTCTCAATGTGTCTAGATTGGCATTACCTGCTGCCAACCCCTACCCTGACTCACAATTCAGACACTGGCCCAGGCTATGGAAAAGTGCCTCTAGGTATTCAATTCTAATATTGGAAACAGAGCCATGTTGTATTTCAAAGAACTTTATGGTGTGCATCAAAGAAATGGGCATTCCTTGTTTAAAACCTAAAAGAAGATAGACAATGAGATCTGACTATACTAAAATTTTATAAAAGTAAAATAGTGTAATCATGAACAATAGGTGGCACTCATGTCAATTCATAATGTGGCACTGTAAGCAGCCAGTCACACCCTTCTCATGTGTCTGCTGTCAGGGTCCAACCTGCAGCTAGATCCCAGAAAGGAACTGCCTTCATCAGATGAAACCTTCAAGGTGACCGTGAATGTCAGGGGCTTCTCCTTTAACAGCAGCCCAACATCAGTGGGGGCTTAATAGAAGTGCAGAGCCTGCGCACCTCACCCAGAGCCCACTAAATCAGGTCATGACTGTTGGCGATTCAAGTTTAAGAAGTTTGAGAAGCACTGGGTGGGAGAGGAGATCGATTGTGAGACTGTGAGTCATGATTTACTTAGCAGTACATTTGGCTCATTCAAATCTTAAGGGCAGGAAGGAATTTCATTTGATCCAGAGATGCCAAAGGTGACAGAAAGAGGAGGGCCTGTTCTGATTTATACCACTGAAACCCAAGTGAAGTAATCACCTCTTAATTCTAAAAGCAACAATAAAACACAACATTTGTCTTGTGCTTTCTTCTTGGCAAAGCACTTTCAATGTACATTATCTTTATTGACTGGTGACCACAACACTATTAGAAAGTGACATATAAATACTATTTTAATCTCTATCAGTTACTGAATTTTCTATCTCTCTCCATTCAGTTGTGTCTCTCAGTTCTCCAAACTGGTTACTTATCATTGGAGTTGCTGCTTAAACCTGATTTTTTAAATCAACATACCTTATTATCTTCCTATCACCCATTCAGCCTGCTATTCCTCAGATAAGGAGGGCACCAAAACTCTGGCAGAAGAGAAACTACAGATTCTTTGGGGCATATTTATTTACTTTTCCTGTCATGTAGACAGTACAAATTGAAACATTTATTTGTCTTCCTGAAGTTTAACCTTGAGAAGAAATTATTTCAGAAAAAAATATGCATTGTCCATATTTTCAATAATTTTTCTCTCTCATTCAGGAGTTACTTTCAGCAGTCCATCATAACTCTGTCTTCTAACTGTGCATGTACCATTAATGTCCTTGATTTTTTTGTAAGTTGCAAATCTCAATAAGCAATTTTCCCTGAATGAAAATAAGAAAATTTCCATAAGGTCAATATCATTCTCTTGTATCTATTTATATATCAATGAGTATAGTTAAGTGTTTCCTTTTAAAGAAAGAAAGAAAGAAAGAGAAAGAGAGAGAGGGAGGGAAGGAGAGGAGAGAGAAAGGCTGAAGAGTGCACACAAGTCTGCCATAAATATCTATTTCAGCAGCAGTGAAAGGCTGGGATGTTATGTCATTTTCTCCAGCACACAGAACTACATTAGTCTTTCTTTAAAAAAGGAGCACCACATATTTGAGACAAATTTTGCTGCACTCTGAATGATATGTGTGCTTTTTATGTTTATGAAACTACCATCCAGCGAAAAATAGCAGCCTAATATTTTGACATGAAGGTCATTGGAAAGTTTTACTGCCTGCAAGTGTGATCCATTTTGTTGACGAAAAGCTCTCTCAGGGATCTTTAAAGTGCCCCCGCCTGCTCAACTTTCCCTGAGTCTGGCATTTCTGTCCCCCTCCCTCATCACCTCCTCCCACCAGACTAATTATCAGCTCATTAAGGCTGTCCTGATGAATTATGTTACAGCATTAAGAGAGGGTTTGGGACAAATGTCGATGCCAGTGCAGGGGGATGGGATGGGAAAGGGAATAGATAAGGGGGTCACAAACTCCATCAATACAGCACAGGAGCTGGGGTAACCTGATCAGCCTCCATGTCCACTGTAAAAATTGAAAAGAAGCTCATGTTGGTAGGAAAATGGTCCCAGAAAAAGTGGACTCCCTTCTATCCTTTGGCTTTGCTGACACAGAAATCTTCACAAAGGCAGTGATGTATCCCAGGGTGGCAGGGAGGAAAGGGACTGGTAGCACATCCCCCAGAAATGGATTTTCCACTGAGGTGACTTAACACCAACAGAAGACAGGGAAAAAAAGCAATAGTGCAGTCAGTCTCTAGCTCTTTGAAACACACACCCGTACAATTATGTTCTTACTACTTGTTTATTTTATTCTTTTGAGTGTTGCAGAAAAGAAAAAAAAATAAGAATACACTCCTTTTTCTTCTACCTTAAGGACATAGAAATCATTGCTGCCCTGAGAACAAAGATGGCCTTTTACGCTTCACTTGTCCTAGGCATAGCATTAGCAATAACAAAATGGTACAAACACCAGCTCCAAACTAAATCAGATCCTACAGCCCCGTCAAAAAACTGAATTACTGAAGAGCACGGGTGCAGCAGAACATTTTAAAATGCCACACATATTTTAAAGGGCTTGGTTTTTATTTTTCTCCTGAATTCAGGATTGTGTCACTGATATCGATCATAAGGGTATTATTTTCTTATTTCAATAATAGCCAACATCTCGTGCCTTCTCTTTGCTAGGTCTCAAGAAAGAAACATCAACCTTATGAATAAAATTGCATGACAAACATGTGACTTTTTTGGTTTATAATTATACTGATGTTGCTTTTCTTTATATAGCTTCCCAAGCACCATGCAACTGAGCCAAGTGCACAGCCACACACAGGGGCCACTTTAGCCTCTAATGAGAGACAATCACCCCAGAGCTGGAAGCACAGAGCTAATTAATTATCATATTTGGCAAAGAAGCTTCTGTAGCTAAAGAGATAATGGAGATGATGAATACCACTCTGTCTGTGGACTTGTGAAACTTTCTGTTGCTGTTAAATGATGCTTTTCTGAAACAACACCATAGCAAAAACTCACATTAGGGAAAAAGTGGTTAATTTCATCAATAATGACCATTTTGATGAATCCATTGCCTCTAGGCAAGTGTACATCTCTGCTGAGCTCTAAGTTGCAATTTCTGTGTAGCTCTTCAGAACTTTTAAGTAGTAGAGGTGCTTTTAATCATATCTCCAAAGGAGCAGTCATCCATGGCTGCAGTAGGAAGAGCCCTTCTAGGTAAAAAGCCATCAGCTATGAGACATCTCATCTGTAAACTCTCAGCCTCCTTCTTCGCCTACTATGTACCTGACAGAGATTTTTCTATGATCTATGTTATATCTGAATTTTTTCTATTTTTTTGATAATAACCTACACAATATAATAATTTGAAGGTTGATGACAAACAAAGCATACTTTATTCCTTTTTTTTTTTTTTTTTTTTTTTTTTTTTTTTTTTTTTTGAGACAGAGTCTCACTATGTAGTACAGGCTGTCCTTGAACTCGCTATGTAGCCCAGGCTAGCCTTGAACTAACAGCGATCCTCCTGCCTCAGTCTCCCAAGTGCTGGGATTACAGGCATGTGCCACCATACCTGGCTGATAAAGCATAATTTAAATGTGAGGAAGTATCATATGTTGGGCAAGAGAAGGCAAAAATTTGGGCAGTGTACCATTCCATCACTTTGGCTCTACATGAGTTTATCCATACAGGGTTGGAAGAACTTCTTTACCTGGAAATATCCAAATGATGAGCAGACATCTAACAACATGCTTCAAAGAATTTTAGTGCAGCTTCAGCATTCATAACCCCAAAATAATCCAAAATTCTCCAAGATCAGAAACTTTTTGAGCATCAATATGATGCCATAAATGGAAAATTCCACATCAGGAAAATTTGTCTTATCTACAAAATTAAATAAAATACTGTGCAAAATTACTTTCAGGATATGGGTATGAAGCATACATGAAATAAAAATGAATTATCTGTTCATGTGAGTCCCATTCTCAACATGTCATATACAATTCTGATAGATAATCTCAACAAACTAGAACTGAAGAAAGGTAAATATTCAAAAGAAATAAAGACAGAATTACCCCCAACAAGGGGGATCAGAAAATACAGTAATCGTTTAATTTTTTAAAATGTTTTTGTATATGTGCAAGCATTCACATCTATGTAGACATCCTAAAACATCTGAAAACCAAAACACTTCTGTCCTAAGCATTTTGGATAGAGGGCATTCACTCTGTGCAGCCTTTCCTAAGAAAATGAACTAGATCATAACACTATAACTACACTAAGAAACTGTGATGTGCCAGGCATCAGGCAAAATGATGATTCAATTAATTTTCATAAACACCTAAAACTGAAGACATTATGACAACTTTGCAGCAGGAAAAATTGAGGTTTTGGATGCCTAAGTCACTGCCTGAGACTCAAGGGCAAGGTGGGAAGTTATAAACAAGAACTTTCTGGGGCCCTGGCCACGTTACTGATTTACATATTTGTTGTGGTAGGAAAAGGTAACGAAGGACCTGCCCTCACAAGTGAGCAATAGGCTTTGAGCTGGTTCATGCTCCTTGACTGAAGTTCTATGTCTAGCAATCTATTCACCAGGTCTTCCTCTACCCCTGGCAGCACCATTCAAACCCTAGCTTCTATGGATTTGACTGTTTCACATTCCCCATATGAATGGATTTCATGTAAGGTTTGTATTTCTAAGACTGGTTTATTTCATTTAGTATAATATCTTCGAAATTCACCCATGATGTTGCCTATCATGGAGTTTCCTTCTTTTTAGAAGTTGATAATATTCTGTTGTGCATAAATATACCAATTTCTTTATCCATTTATCTGCAAATGGACATTTAGTTTGTTTCTACATCTTCTCCATCATGAATAATACCGGTTTGAGCACAGGAAAACTAACATCTCTTTGAGATCCTTATTTCAGTCCTTTTAGATAAATAGCTGAAGGCAGATTACTATAAAACCCCATGCTATTTTCCATCATGTTGTGCCATTTTGCATTCCTGCCAACAGTGCATACAGGATTCTGTTTCTCCACACCCTTATTAACACTGGTCCTGTTTTGATAGCAGCTGTCCTGACAGGGGAGAGGTTCTCCCTCATTGCCAGTGGTACCACATTGTTTCAGATCAGACCGGTCAGTCTATAAAAGCATTGCCTGGCCCTATAAGTAGTTGAAATATCATACAAAACATACTCAGTGGAGGACAATGTATCAAGCATCAACATTGTGCTAGGTTTTGGGTGGAGAGGATATGTTTGCAGGTGCTGGCCTGGACGAAGTTTAGACTTTGTAAAGAAAATCCAGAATGAGAACCTGCAAAGCAGATTAGTCCAGGCCTCATTTCTAGGAAGGTATGGCCAGGTCTGAGGAGTGGAGAGCAGAGATGAGCACTACAGAGACAACCTTAGCAAGGCCCAGGGCAGGAGGACAAGGAGTAGGCACTGGCATCTCGTTGAAGGGGCAGTCATGTGGGCTCCTTGTCCTATTCATCTGTCCCTCAGTGTGCCTGGGTTGCCCCTGTGCAGGCTTTGTTGGTTTGGGAGGGTGACTAGGGGTTAGGGGTTAGGATTTCCTGTTTGGCTCTTTCCCTGAGCCCCCAGGAGAAACAACACAGAATCTTAGAATAGGGAGCATCATGCTTTCCCAGACTCTCTCTGCCCCTCCCAAGCCCCAGAGAGAGGAACAGGCTGCTTCTCCAGTGTGACAGCAGCTGCAGGTCGTATCTCCCAGGGCCATCACACGTCCCACCTCTCAGCAGCGCCTGGCAGTCAGGGAGATACATTTAGATAAAGCAGCCAGCACTTGCCGATAACAAGCCCCTCAAATGTCAGGCGGCACAAAGGAGAGCATTGATTGCTGCCTCACCGCCCGCCCTTCTCTTTCTGCAGCACCCCACTCTTTTCTCCTTTGCTTTTGCAAACAGAAAAACGACTGGCTGGAATAATCTGCCTGCAGAAAAAGTCATTGTATCCAGACACATATTGTGTTGTTTGCCAAATGGAAATTCTCCCCGTTTCTCCAAGTCCCTGCCCCTCTGTTACCCCTTTGAGCTGTTTCTTTGCCCAACATCTCCCAGCCAGGCCCAGGCTGAGTCCCCCTCCCAGAGCTCAGTCTGCTCCCGAGGCACTGGGTGGGTGGCTGGTGTGGATGCACAGCTCTACCTTTGAGTAGGAGATGTGAGGAGTAAGCCCAGAGAGCAGTGGAGGGAGACTCAACCCCACCCCAGGCAATAGATGCACTCTGGCTGGGCATGGAGTATGGAAGCAATGTTACAGACTGGGAAACATGACCTCCCTTTCCTCTGAACAGAACCACTTTCCTGTATAAGGAGGCACCTGTCAAGATCCTAGAAGAGATCTGATAGGACAGGAAGAGGGACAGAGTAGGCGTGCATGGCCATCTTGAGCCATCCCTAAGTCACAATGCAGAGCCTGCAGGTCTTCCACCCAAAGCTTGGAAAGGTCCCTCAAGTCATCCCTCATACAACCAAAGATGTTGACAACTACACTAGTGCAAATACCCCAAGAAGAAAGCATGTGTGAGAAGGCAACACTTTCTACAACAGTATAATTTAATTATAATTTCCCCCCTTTGAGTATTTATCATATGGCAGAGAGTTAATCTGTAGTCATTCTAGAATCATTTGGGGGAATAGATGCCCTTCATGTGTATTCATCTGTTCCTGAATTGTGCTGGCTTCTTATCATGGAATGTTTTCTAGTGACATCAGAGCCTCCAAGGAGAAAAAAAGGTGATACTATGCATTATTATTTTGCTCTTAATAGCTACTGGTAAATAATAGAACATTGTTTCTATTCCAGTCCATCATGCTTAAAATTGTTGCTTTGGAGCAAAAGGAGGAATTAAGCATCAGAAAAACTACTTTGTAAGATTCCATATTAAGAATAGTTTAAAAGCAAAAAAGACAAAGCATAGCACCAAATAAGTCAGAACATAAAGGCACCAACATTTCAGTAGCTACAACCCACAAAAAAAGTTGAGGAGACAGAGAACTGACCACCACTCAACTCCAGATGTCTATACCTTGATTCTCGAACCCTGTGAATATATATAGCAGGCCACAGGGCAAAGAAGAATCAATGTTGAAAGATGGGATGAAAATTTTGGATGGGATTAAGGATAAAGATGGGATAACAGATGTGGATGAAGGAAAGGGTCCTCATTTTCTGACTTTAGGGTGGGGAAACTATTTGAATGATACAGGAATGCCAATAAAATCATAGAGGTCTTAACAAGGAAGACTGACTGAGGCAAGAGAGTAAATACACAGGCATGGGGCAGTGGGATAGAAGAAAGCTCAATCTGCTGATGCCAATTTTGCAAACGGAAGAAATATCCCTGAGCCGTGAACTGTAGATGACCTTTAGAAGCTGGAAAAGGTCCAGGGACCCTTAAACCCTTCAGAAGGAACCTGCTCTGGTACCCTGATGTCTGTCCCTGAAACCTATGTTGAACTTTTAATTGATGGGACTGGAAGATACTGTAAAACATATGTTTTTGGCAATTTGTTACAACAGCAATAGGAAATTAATATAGGGGGAGAAGGAGAAAAAAGAGCCACAATTTATTGACTATTTAATGTGCCAACTCCTGGGTCGAGTTTCTAGATTGTATTACCTCACTCACTCCTCGCAGCTTCCCATAGAGTGGGCTCTATTATTATCCCCACTGATTGAGTAAACTGAAGTTTGGCTTAATCACAAGGTCAGACTCCAAAGCTCCAGCTCCTTCTCACTTATGCTTTTACCCAAAGATGCCCGAATGCTTCTGCTATTTTAAAGAATAAAAAATTTAAGATGTTTGTGAAATTATGGCCCACTATTAACCAGAGCCATCAATCATTGTCCAAGATTTAAATTTTACAAATGAAACCAAGAGCCTGGTGTGAGCTCATCTCTGTGTTATTGAAAAGCCATGTCAATGACCTGCACCATGCAGTATGGGAGGTTTCCTAGATGAGTGTGTGGAATTGCCTTGCGTGCAGCATTCACAGTGAATTCCTCCAACCAAATTTGACATTTATAATGGCCCTGGAAAAGCCTCTCCCAAATGATACCACATCACTGTGTGTCACAGAAATCAAAGATGACATTTATAATAGAAATGCTGCCTATAATATGAGGGCTGGTGACCGCTTTCCATCGAGTCACAAGAGCACCAGTCAAGGATGCAAGGCCAGAAGAGGCTGGGGAGTGTTGCACCCTTGTGGATTATCCATTCTTGGGAGAGACGGCAGATTCTACAAGAACCATATTTTTAGGAAAGGGTACACTTCAAAATCTTTCAGAAAAAGATTTCAAGCATACACCATCAGAATATCTTGATTCTTTGATCACAGCAAAGTAGGAGAGTTATAGTGTGTGGTGACAGGGACAGCTAGCTAGCTGTCCAACAGATGTGCTCTTTATTGCAAAATTGTGGTGTAAAGAAGTGAATGTTTGGGTAAGAGCCACATTTTTTTTTCAGTTCTTTTACATGGAGCCATGACACCAGTTTTTGGTGAAAGACTGTGAGAAGAATTAATACATGTCTTTTCTGGGCTGAATTAAGAGGCTAATGCACCATCTCTGGCCTTTTTACCCTTCAGAGACAACATGAAAGCCACATATAGAAGACAGTGGAGCCATAACAGAGAAAAAGCTTGGATTCCTGAACTGGCACATGAAAGACCAT